>VMDO01005392.1:0-100664 GCA_007922755.1 Pedetes capensis | reverse complement strand
TTGCTGGGAATATAAAATTGTGTAGCCACTTTGGAAAACAGTTTGACAGTTCTTCAAAATGTTAATCATAGAGTTGCCATGGGACCCAGCAATTTCAGTTACATATATACTCAATAAATAAAAAAGTGTGTCCACTCAAAAACCTGTACACAAATGTTCATAGTGGTATTGTTTATAAAAGCCAAAAAGGGGAAACAACCTAAATGTCCATCAGCTGATAAACAAAATGTAGTCTATCCACACAGTGGACTATTTGGCAATAAAAAGGATGCTACCATATAGATGAACCTTGGAAACATCATACTGACTAAAAGTAGTCAGTCACAAAAGACCACATACTATATGATTCCATTTGTCTGGAATGTCCAAAATAGGTAAATTTGTACAGATAGAAGGTAAGTTAGTAGTTGTCTAGAGTGAGAGTTTGGTGGGAGATCTAATAAGTAGTAAGTGATTGTGAAAGGATTTCCTTTTAGGATAATGAAAATGTTGTAAAATTAGAATGTAGTGATCATCACATAACTGTATGCTAAGAACCGTTGTAATCTTTAAATGGGTGAACTCCATGATATTTAAATTATATACCATTAATGCCATTTTTTAAAAAAGAAACTGGTGGGCTCTCTCTGCTGATACCATAATGTGAGGAGGTCCTCCACCACAAGCCCTGCCACTAGATGCTCCGTGATGCCTCCCTGCCATTGTGGACTGTGATCTTCTAATCTGGTCTCGCAGCTAAGAGATGCCTTGAGTCTCAGCATTGAACTTTGAGACGCTGGAGGATGGAGAGGACCTGTTCACCAGCACTGTCTCCACCCTAGAGGCCCCAGCCCCTTTGGAATAGTGAACTGGAGAATGGGAAACTGAGGAGTGGAGAATACAGGATGAAGATAAGAGTGCCACAAGCTGATGGTCCACTGAACCTACGAGATCTGATTAATAACTAAGCCCATTAAGAATCGAGTAGGGCTGCTGAACTAGAGTAAGAGCCCCACAGACTAGATAACCGAGGAGGCACATTGCACACAGTAGACAACCCAGTGTCTGGGATCTTAGGGATCAGAGGGAATATGAATGGGACAGAACTGAATTCAGAGTCTGCAACAGGTCCTTGTCTAGGGTTCTGAAGCTGTAAATTACGGGGCTGAGGAGTGAAAATAAAGCACCAGAGTTTCGTCATCACACAGACTCAAAGGAATAACAGAGGGAGAGGTTCTGCACACTTAGGAGAGACAAAATATATTTCCTGGACCATATTATAGGCAAACCTGCAGGAAACAAAAAGAGACAGGCTGGATCTGAAGACCCCACAGACCAAAGCCCCCCAACAAATTCCTCCAATGAATCTCAACTCCTAGAGATCTCTGAATTGGAATTCAGGGTTATGGTTACAAATATGCTAAGAGAAATCAAAATGAATACCACCGGCACCCTTGAAATCCTTGAAAAGAAGGTATCTCATCTGGAGTCCGTTCTGTCCTCCCATCTAGAAATGATTAGGAAAAATCAAGCAACAGTGGTTGACATCCAAGCTAAACTAAATGAATTAAATTCTGCAAAAGAATCGTTTTCATCGAGACTGGTTGGAACTGAGCTAAGGAGCTCTGATTCTGAAGACGCCATCCAAGAAATTAAATACATGCAGTCAGAAATGGAAACAATGAAGGAATTTTAAAAAGATTTCCAAGAAACCTCAGACAGAATGAAAAAAATGAAACTTAAGAATTCAGGGTATCTCTGAAGGAGAGGGGAGATCCACCAGAGGTCTAGAAAATCTAGTATATGATATCCTCAAGGAAAACTTCTCAGAGATAACCCAGGATATGGATACATACACAACTGAAACATTCAAGATTCCATCCAAAGTAGATCAAAATAGGTCATCCCCAAGACATATCATAGCTTGAATGCTTTCATGAGAAACCAGGGAGGCTATCCTGAAAGCAGCAAGGCAGAAATCCCAAATGACTTTTAAAGGAAAACCTATTAAAATTACTGCAGACTTCTCCATATAAACACTGAAAGCTAGAAAGGCTTGAACACAGGTAATCTGCGTCCTAAAAAAGAACAATTTGCAACCAAGAATGCTATATCCAGCAAAATTATCTTTGAAAATAGATGAGGAATATAATAAGACATTCCATGATATTGACACATTCAAATGATTTGCAACCACCAAACCAGCCCTACAGAGGATTGTAAATCAATTACCACATCCAGGAGACATAAGACAACCCTATATAGGAAACCAAAGACTTGGTTAGCTGAGATGAGTGCAATCCAAGAAAGGAACAAAACAACCATGATTCATAAACCAGTAACATGTGATGATTGGATGCATAACAATAGTTAATACTCAATAATCACTATTAATGTAAATGGCCTTAACTCACCAATTAAAAGACTAGCTAATTGGATGAAAAAAACATAAACCCTCAATAAATAGTATTCAAGAAACTCATCTAACTCACAAAGACTGCAGTAGACTGAGAATTAAGGGCTGGAAAACAATATACCAAACGGGGGAAATGAAAAAAAGCAGGTATTCCAATTCTAATATCAGATAGATTAACTTTCAATCCAAAACTAATTAGAAGAGACAAAGAAGGACACTACATTTTAGTAAAAGGAACAATTAATCAGGAACCAATAACGCTCCTAAATATTTATGCCCCAAACACTGGGGCACGTAGCTTTATAAGACAAACATTACGGAATATAAAGAACTTTATTGGATCAGACACAATAATAATGGGAGACTTCAATACCCCACTTTTGTCAAGAGACAGGTCATCAAAATGAAAAATCAACACAGAAACATCAAATCTAATCTCCATCTTAAACCAATTGGATCTCACAGATATATACAGAATATTTCATCCATACAATGAGGAATGCACATTTTTCTCGCCTCAACATAGAGCATTTTCTAAGATAGATCATATGCTAGTCCATAAGAATTCCTTCAACAAATACAAAAAAATAGAAATTATCCCCTGTTCCTTATTAGATGACAGTGGAATAAAATTGGAGCTCAAGAGCAAGAATAATTCCAGAAATATTACAAACTGATGGAGAGTAAATAATACACTGCTGAATGATCAGTGGGTTGTTGATGAAATCAAAATGGAATTTAAAAAATCTGTGCAATCAAATGATGATGAAAACACATCCTACCAAAACATATGGTATACAGCAAAGGCAGTTTTAAGAGGGAAGTTTATAGCATTAAGCGCCTTCATCAATAAGGTAAAGAACAACCAAATAAATGACCTAATGACGCACCTTAAGACACTAGAAATCTAACAACAAATCAATCCTAACAGGAGCATCCAAAAGGAAATTACAAAAATAAAGGGAAAAATATCTCAGTTAGAATCTAAAGAGATAATTCAAAAAGTTAATAAGTCTAAGAGCTGGTTCTTTGAAAAGATTAATAAAATAGACACTCCTCTGGCCAATCTCATCAAAAAATAAAAAATAAAAAAAGGAGAAAACTAACATAGTAAGGATTAGGAAGGAAAATGGGTCCATGACCACCAACTACAATGAAATACAGAAAATCGTCAGGGATTACTACAAGAGATTTTATTACCCAAAATATGAAAATACAGAAGAAATGGATAAATTTATTAACACGTATGACTTACCAAAGCTAACCCCAGAAGAAATAAGTGACCTAAACTAGTCCATTACACATACTGAAATAGAAAAGGTAATAAAAATTCTCACAACAAAGAAGAGCCCAGGTCCTGATGGGTTCACAGCAGAATTTTACCAAACTTTCAAAGAAGATATAATACCTGTCTTCCTCAAATTATTCCAAAAAGTAGAAAAGGAGGGAATACTCCCAAATTCATTCTACAAATGACCCTGACACCATCACCCTGACGCCATCACCCTGACACCTAAACCAGAAAAAGATTGATCTAAGATAGAGAATTATAGACTTATCTCCCTTATGAATATAGATGTTAAAATCCTTAACAAATCCTGGCAAACTGAATCCAGTAACATAGTTAAAAAGATTGTTCACCATGACCAAATGGGATTTATTCCACAGATGCAAGGCTGGTTCAACATATGGAAATCAATTAATGTAATCCAACATATCAAGAAACTGGCAAACAAAAACCAGACGATCATCTCAAATTGATGCTGAAAAGGCCTTCGAGAAAGTGCAACACCTTTTCATGATACAAACACTGGAGAAGATAGGTATAACAGGCAAATACCTTAACATCATAAAAGTCATCTATGACAAAAAACCTACAGCCAACATTATATTAAATGAAGAAAAACTGAAACCATTTCCTCTCAGATCTGGAACAAGGCAAGGATGTCCACTCTTTCCTATTCTATTTAACGTAGTAATTGAAGTCCTCACCAGGACAATCAGACAAGAGAAAGAAATCAAAGGGATATAGATTGGCAATGAAAAGGTCAAACTATCCTTATTTGCAGATGATATGATTCTATACTTAAAAGACCCCAAAACCTCATCCAGAATACTTTTAGATCTAATCAACTCCTTCAGCAAAGTGGCAGGATATAAAATCAACACACAAAAATCAATAGCTTTTCTTTACACCAACTGTAACCAGGCAGAGAAGGAAATTACAGAAACAATACCTTTCATGATAGCCCACCAGAAAATTAAGTATGTTGGAATCAATATAACCAAAGACCCCTCACCTGCAGCTGTAGCCCTGTGGCATCCGATCCCGTCAGATCTCAGAAGCTAAGCAGGGTCGGGCCTGATTAGTACCTGGATGGGAGACCGCCTGGGAACACCAGAAGCTGTAGGCTTGGGAGAAGGACCTGGCAACCCCCTCCCAAAAATCAATCTGCCATTGAAAACCCTATGAACAGCAGAGAAGCACTGACAATAGTGTTTCCCCTGTTGTACAGAGGGTCGCTATGAGTCGGATACCTGCTCAATGGCACCTAACAACAACAACAACAAAGACCCCTTGGATCTCTACAAGGAAAATTTCAAAACATTAAAGAAAGAAATAGCAGAAGACACTAAAAAATGGAAGGACCTTCCCTCCTTCTGGATTGGGAGAATCAATATAGTAAAAATGGCTATCCTACCAAAAGCAATTTATAGATTTAATGCAATTCCACTAAAATTCCATTGACTGACTTTACAGAAATAGAAAAAAAATGATCCAAAAATTCATATGGAATCACAAAACACTGTGTATAGCTAAAAACACTCTTGAACTGTAAAACTAGTGCAGGTGGAATCACAATCCCTGACTTTAAGCTATACTATAGGGCAGTGGTGGCAAAAACAGCTTGGTACTGGCACAAAAATAGGCCGGAAGACATGTGGAACAGAAGATCCAGAGATACCTCAACACACCTATGTTGTTGTTATTGTTAGGTGCCATCGAGTCGAGTCCGACTCATAGTGACCCTCACAGGGTTTTCAATGGCAGATTGTTTCGGGATTGCCTTGGGAGTGGGTTGCCACATCCTTCTCTCATTTTGCGGTGCTGGGAATCGAACTCAGGACCTCAGAGACTGCAGAGCAACGCTCTACCAACCGAGCTAAATCCCAACCCTCAACACACCTATAGCCACCTAATTTTCGACAAAGGAGCAAAGTAAACTGGAAAAAGGATAGCCTTTTCAATAAATGGTGCTGGGAAACATGGATATCCACTTGTAGAAAAATGAAAATCGGCCCGCATCTCTCAATACGCATGATAGTTAACTCAAAATGTATAAAAGACCTCAACATAAAACCAGAAACTTTAAAACTAATAGAAGACAAGATAGGTAATACACTCCAACATATAGGCATAGGAAAGTATTTCCTTAATAAGACTCCAGTTGCTCAAGTTATTGCAACAAGAATAGATAAATAGGATTACATGAAATTAAAAAGCTTCTATCCAGCGAAGGAAACAATTAAGAGAGTCAAGGAAATCCCCACTGAATGGGAAAAAATTTTTTGCATCTTATACATCAGACAAAGGTCTAATTACCAGAATTTATAAAGAACTTAAGAAAAAAATACCCAAGAAAACAACCCAATATACAAATGGGCAAAGGAACTGAATAGACAGTTCGGAAATGAAGAGGTCCGCAAAGCCATGAAACGTATGAAAAAATGCTAAATATCCCTAGCCATTAGGGAAATGCAAATTAAAGCAACTCTGAGATTTCACCTTAAATCAGTAAGAATGGCCAAGATCAATAAAAAAAATAACAACAATGCTGTCAAGGTTGCAGAGAAAAGGGAACACTCTTACATTGCTGGTGGAGCTGTAAATTGGTCCAACCACTGTGGAAATCAATATGGAGTTATCTTAGAAACTAAAAATGGATCTACCATATGACCCAGCTATAACACTATTGGGAATTTACCCAAAGGGAGATGTGTCATTATACCACAGAGACACCTGCATCTCCATGTTCAATGGAGAACTTTTCACAATAGCAAGGATATGGAATCAACCAAAGTGCCCATCAACAGAAGAATGGATAAAAAAAACATGGTACATATACACAATGGAATACTACTCAGCAGTCAAAAAAAAAAAAAAAGAAATAATGCCATTTGCAGCAAAATGGATGGAATTAGAGAAAATTATTTTAAGTGAACAACACAAGTTCAGAAAGAGAAATACCATGTGTTCTCACTTATATGTGAGAACTGAATCAAAATTATAAGAAGGAAAAAATCCTATGCAGAGGTCAGAACATAATAAAAAAAGAAAAGCTAAGAATGGTATTATTATAGATGGACTAGAAAATTCATGTAATAGTATTGACAATGTAAAAAGAAAGTTCACTACAGAAAATGTTTCTGTCTTAAACAGAATTGGAACCCAAGGATATATACAAAAATATTACCATAAAAAGACAAGCAAATGGAAGAGAAGTCTTTGGTGGGGAGTAGGTCCAGGGGGAGGAAGTGCACAAGAGGGTAAGGGGGAACTTATCTGTATAATATACAACAATGCATATATGGAAATGTCACAATGAAAAGCATGTCAGAATGAATCACATTAAGGTGGACATTAAAAATTTCCAATTAAAAAAACAACTGGTCAACAGCTTTGTGTCTTTTCCTGTACATTCATCTCTTGCCCACATTGTTTGTTAGGAGTAAGATATGTCTCATATGGTGATTCCTGCTGTGTTAGAGAATACTGTATTTCAACTTAATTGATTTTCATTTTGGTATGAAGACTGATGATCTAGGAGTAATTTCTTTAGGTGCCGTGTCTCTTATTTCTGGCTGATTCTTGTCATGCTATATTACTTTGTAGATTGTTCCTTTGTCTATAAAATTAGGATAAATTTTACTTTTCCTACCTCAAGATTATTGAAGAGTCCAATTTGAAAGTGAAATGGCACTTTGAGAGTTATATAACACTTCACAATAGCAAGGGTATGGAATCAACCAAGATGTCCATCAATAGAGGAGTGAATTAAAAATTGTGGTATATATACACAGTGGAATATTGCTCAGCAATAAAGAAGAATGGAATAATGTCATTTGCAGCAAAATGGATTGAACTGGAGAACATTATCTTAAGTGATCTAACCCAGACCCAAAAAGAAATATACCATATGTTCTCACTCATATGTGGGAGCTAAATTTAACTTAAAGGAAGGAAAACCAATCTCTCTCTCCCTCCCTCTCTCTCTCTCTCTCTCTCTCTCCATATATACATATGTATACATATATACATATATATATATGTCCATATATATATATATATATATATATATATATATATATATATATGGGGCTGGGATTTGGCTCAGTTGGTAGAGTGCTGCGCTGCAGTCTCTGAGGTCCCGAGTTCATTTCCCAGCACCGCAAAAATGGGAGAAGGGCCTGGCAATCCACTCCCAAGGCAATCCCGAAACAGTCAGCCATTGAAAACCCTATGAGGGTCGCTATGAGTCGGATACCGACTCGACGGCACCTAACAACAACAACAACTATATATATATATATATATATATATATATATGTTGTTGTAGTTAATCGCTGTTGAATTGTGTCCAACTCATAGTGACCCTCGCAGAGTTTTCAATAGCTGATTGTTTCTGGATTGCCTCGGGAGTGGATTGCCACATTTTTGCTGTGCTGGGAATTGAACCCAGGACCTCAGAGACTGTAGAGCGGCCCTCTACCGACTGAGCTAAATCCTAGCCTGTACATATGTAGATATATAAAAATGAATAATAATACTTATCTAAGAAGGGAAAATATAAGCAAAGTTGAAAGAAGTGGAGGGAAGTTCAGTGGTGGGGAGTAGAGGTTGGGGAAGAGGGGAAGGGGAGGGAAAATAAAGTACAGGAGAATAGAGGGAGAGGAAAATCTCAATATATGATGCAACTACATGAGTACATGGGAAATATTCTGTAAAATATGTAAGTTGATGAATGAATAAGCAAAAGTGATATAATAGTTGCATAATGCATATAGAAAGTCTTATTACTCTATACCTCACCAACATTTGTAAAGAAAAAAAAGTTATATAACTCTAAATAAATATAGAATGTATGAAGATTCCTGAAGTTTTCTGTATTTTTTTTTCTCTACAGGTGTAAAACACAAATCTTTTCTAACAGCTGAGGACTGTTTTGAGTTGGGCAAAGTGGCCTATACAGAAGCAGATTATTACCATACAGAACTGTGGATGGAACAGGCACTAAGGCAGCTGGATGAAGGCGAGGTCTCCACAATAGATAAAGTCTCTGTTCTAGATTATTTGAGCTATGCAGTATACCAGCAGGGTGACCTGGATAAGGCACTTTTGCTCACAAAAAAGCTTCTTGAACTAGGTATGTTATCTGGGCCTAATTTAGGTTAGAATTATATTGGGAATATTCATTATCTATTTATGTATCTATCCATTTGTCTATCATGCCTTTGGTACTTTTATTTGTTACAAATCAAGAGCCTTACCTATTAAACATAACTTTATCCTTTCACTGTTTATTCTCAAAGTAAATGGCAACTGATTTTGCTTACCTGATAATACATTATAATTACTGTGTTCCTCTATTCTTTATTCTCCAGGATTTTAAAAATTGGATCTAACCTAACTCAATCAAAAATATTTGCCATGTTGCCATATTAAACTTTAAGCAGTTTCCTTTGACAAATGTTAATTGGTTTATTGCATTTCATATTCATGTGTTAGAAAAATGTGATATTTTATGAGGACTTTTACCACTAGTGCTTTGGACAGAGATGTACTGTTTCTCTAAGTGTGGTTCAGAGACCATGTGCAATAGAAATACTTGGGTATTTGTCAGAAATGAAAATCCCTTGATCTACCCAAAGCCTACTAAGTCATAAGCTTTGGAAATGGAGTTCTAGAACTAATACAGTAGTAAATTCAGATGGCCTTTGGTATATTGTGAGGCTTTAAACTTCTTAAAAAATGAATTGTTCTTATGAATAAGAAAATATGTGTAAAAAAAAAAGAAAGTTCAAAAAGATTGATCATCTGCAAGTAAACATGATAACTAGTTTATTTCTTAGTCGGGTGAATACATGAGTTCATTGCAGGGGAAAGGGGGGTGTTTCTTTTGGTATTTCCAATGGATTTTCCTCTTGATTTAAAACATACTTTGTACTTTTATAGAAAAATTATTAATACAGAAAAAGATATACTAGAGTCATCCATAAGCCAATCACCCAAAGATACATATAAATTTTTGTTTTGTTGTAGCATATACTCCCCCTTCCTGTACACACACACACACACACACACACACACACACACACACACACACACACTTTTCCCTTATGTAAAACTAGGCTTTTATTGTGTATCATAACACACATTGTGAGCAGTTCTGAAGGACAAATATTTTATAATCTAGGGCTAGATTTCCCGAATACTTACGTTAATGTTACAAGTGAAGTCTCTACTTACTGTTTTGCCTTTTTTATTTTTATCTGTGTGAGTGATTGTTTGGATTATTTTTTTCCCCCAGATGGGCAGCATATTCTCTTTTTCCTTTACTAAAAGGCAGCTAAAAGTTTTCACTAGCAATTCTAAGGCAGTTAGTGGATTCTGGGTTATTTGAAAATTATATCTTTAGTTTCTTTTTTCCATCTTACTTAGAAATTTGGGGCTGAATTCCACCCAGCCCTCAGATGTAAACTGTGTTCTGTATTTATAAAGTATCCGTGGTAAACATTGCTTTTGAACTATATATGCTTTGTCTTCACCATAGTGATTACTTTTCTGTCTCAGAAAAATCTTTTCCATTCCTTAAGTAGGAAGAGTAATATTTTAAGATTCATTTGACATCAAATTGAATATAATTCCTTTGGCTGATTAGTAAGTTCTCGAAGTAGAAGCTGTAATTGCCTCTTGAAATAAAAGGTTGAAATAAAAGGTGGGTTTTTTTCTCCAGAACTGTTGTTATATAAAGTGACTATATATCTTGATTTACTTGTGACAGTACTAGTTTGCATCTCTTGATTTGGTATAGTAATTTCTTGGTGTAATTTTTATTAGTTCCTCTTTTCACTCTCAAAAGCATGTTGTCTTGGAAGATAAATTATGTGGTCCCCTATAGTCGTATTACTATATTCTGATTCTTGAACAGTTATAAATGCATGGACATACTTAACTTCTCTCCTAACAGATCCAGAACATCAGAGAGCTAATGGTAATTTAAAGTATTTTGAATATATAATGGCTAAAGAAAAAGATGCCAATAAGTCTGCTTCAAATAACCAGTCTGATCAGAAAACTACACCGAAGAAAAAAGGGATTGCTGTGGATTACCTGCCAGAGAGACAGAAGTACGAAATGCTGTGCCGTGGGGAGGGTATCAAAATGGTAAAGTGGAAAAGCCAATTGTATGTGTGTGTGAGTGTGTTTGTACACAGATTTAGAAAGAATCCGAGTTCTTTTATGTTTAAGCCTATGTGATAAAAATGAGAATAACTGCATAAAATATAGTATGTCCCATTTCCTGACTGTGGGTGTCACACTTAATATGCTCCATTTATTTTGCAAGCTTTCTAAGATATCAATACATACTAGGCCCAAACTAAAAAAGTTTCAAGTCATAGGAATATTTGTTAAACAAAGTTGAACATAGGTTTTTGTTTAGCTTCAGGACTTCTCAGAGCCTTTTAATGATAGTATGTATTGTGGATGTGATATCCATTGTTTCCAAAATTCATTTATTATGGAACCTTCTTTTAAGAAATTATCATGTGGTACTAGTGTTCAGTTGAATGTCGGCATATATAAAAGTAGTGAATTTTTAGAGTAAGTACTTCTAAATGTAAACATTCAAAAAATGTTTAAATTTTTCTTCAAAAAACTAACTTTTCTTCTAACAAACTAAAGCTAGGCTTTATATTTTGATATTGATGGCAGCCTAACCACTAACAACAAATATGTACATGATACCTTTGTTGACACTTTTAAATGCTCTTTAATTCCTAACAAGACTTGTTGCTTTAGGAGCAAATTAGTTAAGTATAAGGATAATAGTACTTTGTTAGACTCACTAAACTTTTATTTCCTTCATTTTATTTCTAAATATTTTAGTATGTGTGTTAGCTTTGCATTGTTATGACCAAACACCTGAGATAAACAACTTGGTCCCAGGTACAGAGATTTCAGTCCATGGTCTGTTCATTCTGTCACTTTGGGCCTGTGGTAAAGGAGATCATGGTGGGGAGCACGTGGTGGAGCAGAGATACTCACCTCACGGCGGCTGAGAAGCAAAGAGAGAAAGGTGGGGGGAAGGGATAGGATGCCTGATATCTCCTTCAAGGGCACCCCTCCAGTGACCTTCCACTAGGCTCAACTTCCTAAAGTTTTTGCCACCTGCCAATGGTGCCATAGACTGGCCACCAACCATTTAAACACATGAGCCTTTTGGGGCCTTCTAGATCTAAACTATAATGATATGGTTTTTGTTTGTTTGTTTGTTTTGAGACAGGATCTTGCTGTGTAGCCCAGGCTTACCTGTAACTCACTGTGTAGACTAGGCTGGCCTTGCACCCCCGTTGATCCTCCTGCCTTGGCCTTCTGAGTGCTAGGATTACAGGCACATGCCACCATGCCTGGCTTAATACTATGTGTCTTTTAAAGATAAGGACTCAAGATAACCACAGGGCCATTATCACACCTAAAAAAATTAACAGTAGTTTCATAATAACATCAAATGTCTAGTTAGTATTCAAATTTTCAACAGTGAGCAGATTTTTATATTGCATGTACTAACGCTTATAGAAGCTAGAAAAATAGAACTATAAACTATAGGGAAAAAACAGGAGCCTGCTAATTACCAATTTGTTAATGTGACACATGTTAATTGATCATCACTTTTTTTTAAATGGTTAAATTTATCTCATCATTATATAAAAACTTACTTGATAGAAAGCCTTGGATTTGACCCTAAGGAAAATGCATAGAGAGGAAACAAATTATTATTTGTTGTATTACATAATTAAAACAAACCCCTGTACCTGTACCACTGTGGCATCCCATCTAGTCAGATCTCAGAAGCTAACCAGGGTTGGGCCTGGTTAGTACTTGGATGGGAAACTGCCTGGGAACAGCAGGTGCTGTAGACTTGGGAGAAGGACCTGGCAATCCACTCCCAAAAAACATTTAGCCATTGAAAACCCTATGAATAGCAGAGAAGTACTAACAATACTGTTTCCCCTGCTGTACAAGGATGGATGTGAGTTGGACACTGACTTGATGGCACCTAACAACAACAATAAATTGTATTCTGGCTTTATATATGGCATACTTATTTAATCAAGAGAAGAATCAGAAGCTGGAGCATGGTGGTACATGCCTGTAATCCCAGCACTTGGGAGGAGGAGGCATGAGGATTACAAAATTTGAGGCCAGGGCAGTCTGCATAACTTATTGAGGCCCTTTCTCAAGGTGAAAAATAAAAAGGGGGCTGACGGTATAGCTCAGTGGTAGAGCACTTGCAAAGTATGTACAAAGTCCTGGGTTCAACCGCAGCACCCCCCAACCCACCCACACAAAAACAATCCTTGTTTTCTCATTCTCAAAACTACTCATTTTTACCTTTGCTGTTAAAAATATTACTATTATTGTGATTATTATTTTTGCCATGAGGGTTTAACTATGAAGTATTTAGGAAAACCTGGTTTAATTTTTTTTTTCCCCAACTTGGAAACTTTCTTATTTTCTGGGTGCTTCCCAGTTACATTTTGAAGGTTAGAGCGATACTGGGCATGCATTTTATATTTCCATAAACATTTAAAAAAATTTTTTTCCCCATGTTCACAATACCTGAAGTTTATTTTGATGAGAGAGTGGTGGTGGTGGTGGTTAGGTGCTGTCAAGTCAGGTCTCACTTATGGTGACCCTATGTAGGGTTTTCAATGGCTGATTGTTTTGGGATTGGCTTGGGAGTGAATTGCCATGTCCTCCCATTTTGTGGTGCTGGGGATCAAACCCAGGGCCTCTGAGAGTGCAGAGCAGCACTCTACCAGCTGAACTAAATCCCAGCCCCCACATATCATATATAGGAATCTTTATTTCTTTTTACTGCTACATGTTACTGTGTTTTGTAGAGATTCCACAGAGAATTATTAAAAGAGTTAAAAGTGTTTTTTCTTATTTAAGCCCTCCCATTTGTACTCTAGAAAAGAATCTTTTTTCAGTACTAAGTCGGCACTCAGCACCTCCCAAATGCCAGGCAAGTGCTCTACCACTGTGCTACACCCTCATCTTCTAAGAATCACTAATACAATCTTAAGAATCCTGAAAGAAAGTCTTATTTGATGCAGAGTATTGCTGCTTTTGTGTATTCTTCCAGAGATATTCTGTGTATATGCAAACATAATATTGCTCCTTATTTACATAGGAATAAACATTAATAATATTATTATTCTAATATGTTTATCATTTTCTTAACTTTATATTTAGACTCCTCGGAGACAAAAAAAACTATTTTGCCGCTACCATGATGGAAACCGGAATCCTAAATTTATTCTGGCTCCAGCCAAGCAAGAGGATGAGTGGGACAAACCTCGTATTATTCGCTTCCATGACATCATTTCTGATGCAGAAATTGAAATTGTCAAAGATCTAGCAAAACCAAGGGTAGATGTTTTTCTTTTTTTCTCCTCAATTAACTGTGCATGTGTGTCAGTTTTTCCCTTTAAGATAATAGAAAGGTTCATCTATATGGCAGTATCAACATAATGAAACTGTTAACTATATTCTGTGTGTCAGTTTTTCTCAGTTATCTGATGTCACACAGGTGACATCCTGCAACTGGGCTTTAAACACTGAATAATTAAAATCATAGATGAGATTTTAATTCACAATTAAAATTTGTGTTTCTCCGTCTTACCAGAAAACTTTTCTATGTATTTTGCAGTCTTAATCTCAGACATGACTCAAAGATCAACTTTTTCATACCCTGTATATTTTTGTCTGAACAAATAACTGAAGTATTTTTATTCCCTTTTAGGCACATTAATACTAGAAAAATGTAATTGGGCATAAGTATCATGCTAATTTTTAATGATGATGTAGTTTGCTAGCTGTAGTCTATATTATTTATCTTAATAAGAAAAATAGCCCCTGGGCATGGTGGCACATGCCTGTAATCCCAGCAACTCAGGAGGCGAGGACAGGAGGATGGCAAGTTCAAGACCAAAGGCAGTTTTCATAATTTAGCAAGACTCTGTCTCAAAAAGTTAAAAGATGGGCTGGGGGTGCAACTCAGTGGTCCAGCACCTTCCAAACATGCAAGCTCAAGGCCCTTGGTTCAACCCCCAGTACTGCAAAAAAAAAAAAAAGAAAAATAGTCTAGTGTGAGTTATACCTAATCCTATAAATTTAGTGTTCAGCATGAAATTCATCTTTTATGTGAGAATTTGGGAAAGACTATCCTTTATGCCCTTGCCTTTCCCCCCATCAGCTTGCTTTGAAAACATAGTTTGTCTATTGATAATAAATACAAACTGCTATCACTTTCATAAAGTGATAGCATCAAATAATGCTATGCATATATTTGCTTTCTTATTACACAGGGGTAAATCTTTCCTGTATCATATTAAATACTTTTTTGGTTTTGTAGGCCATATGGTCTCTGTCAAAACTATTCTGTCATTATAGCATAAAAGCATCCAGAGAAAATACATGTGAATGAAGAAGGCTATATTTCAGTAAAAGTTTATTTCTAAAACAGGCGGCAGCTAAATTTGGGCCTGTGGATTTGCTGACCCTTGCTGTATCATAAAACTTTGAATGATCTGGATGTCTGTACTTAGATAAACTTAATATTTAAGTTTTATTACCTTTTAAAATTAGTATTTTATGTTTTTTTAAGTCAAACATAAAAGACTGGTTTAATGTGTGTGGGTGCTATCCAAGAGGATTCTTATAAATCTGCCAAGCAGAATGTGACTTATAATTACATCACATTCTGTTGTTCTTTTTTTTGCATTCCTACTTTAGTCTTTTATTTGTGGTCAGTAAACCCACGTTACTAATATATCTTGGTAGAATATTCATTAAGGATTCATCTCTGAGTTTGAAGGCCTCTGTATTCAAAGGGGAATATTCAGTTTGGATTGTTTTTGATCAGTAAATTTAATGGCAACAAAATTTCATGCTCTTTTGTTAACTCTAGAATCATTTCTCTCCCTTTTTCTAAAAAAAAAAAAAAGTTTGAAATCATTATCTTGACTGTCATCTCTTTCTACTGTTTTTAACACTTATGAATTCTTTTCATCTGCCTCTCAGAAAGATTATTTCACTGTACATCATTGAGTGGGCATCTTGAGAGGAGAAAAGATTGACCTTAAAACAAATTTTAAACAATATTAGCCTTTGCAAAAAGTTCTATCACTAAAAATTAAAATTTGAAGTTTTAGAATAGATCATTAATTGCAAATAGCCATTGGTACAACTGTAAGTTATACTTCAAATTTTAGAAAGTTCTTTTTTCCTCATTGTCATATCCTCTAACCATTGAAAGAAACTCTTCCAACTTTCATTTGTTTACCCTCTATTCATGCAACACAAAAACAAGTAAAATAATTTTTAAAATACCAAAAAAACCAACTAGCTTTTCAAGGCTGAACACAAGGTGACTGGAAGTATATGGAGTTACTTCCTCTGTTTACCCTCCTTTGTTTAAAAAAAAGAAACAAAAAAAGGAAACCCAGAATTCTGACTGGTTAGATAAATGTGATTCATTTTTTGTCTTGTAATGCAACTATTTTGATGGTTGGCTTCACAGCTGAGGCGAGCCACCATTTCAAATCCAATAACAGGAGACTTGGAGACGGTACATTACAGAATTAGCAAAAGGTAAGAGATGTGTATGCTACATATTTTGTCCTCTAATGAATGTTTTGTACATCCTACAGGAACTTTTATTCATCAAAGGAAAATAGGTCATTTTCAGTCTCCAATTCAAGTGGCCGCCTAATATATAAACATGATAACGCATCAACAGACTATTTTGTGTTTCGCGGGTTTTTCCCTTTATCTAGAAGTTCTATTTTTAATCCCTAATTGGTCTATTATGTTTAGGGAATTAATATGCCCTGTATTTTTCTTAAGATCAGGTATCAAGTATCTAATAAATTGCCTGATATTTGTTTTCTTTTACAAACCCTTTGTTGCTGAAGTGAGAAATGAAGAAAACGAAGCAGCCTGGTTAACCTAAAAATAGTATTTGCTCATGCAGTTCTCTTAACATTCATAAGTGCTGCAGTGATTCACATCATCCTCCAGGGTGATTGTGTTAACATCTCTTCTTACATCTTATAAAATATGATTGTCGTTATTGAGTAATCTTTATTCTCCTGCTAGAGTTTTTTACTTTAAAAAACTTGCTGACTTCAAAAGTTGGTAATTGAAAGAATAGGGTTACACTTCTAGCTCAGTCTTTTGTAAGCTACTTGTGAACTTAGTTGCCTTTTACTTTGCAGAGAGACTGAAAAATAGTTTTATCTGGATGAGAATTCTTTTTAAAAATGGACTTAAGGAGAATTTTTTTCCAAAATATTTAAAGAACATTAAACTTCTAGAATTGGGAACATTAAAATATTTAAAGAACATTAAACTTCTAGAACTGGGAACATTCCTGTGAAACTCAGTGTTATAAATCATTTACATAGAGCTTCAAATGATTTAAAAAAAAAGTGAAAGGACAATAAATCTACAACAAAAAATCTGTCAACTTATTTCTTCTTGATTTAGACGTGGCTGTTCTTACTGCCACCTTTCTAAATATTTTTGCTGATCTGAAACCATTACCATTACCAGACCAATCTGAATCCTTCCAATCACCTGTGGCTTGGCAAAACAAAACAAAATGAACAAAAGCCCAAAATTGCCTGCTACTAGAATATAAGTCCTTGTCCTTTCTCTTTTTTTGTAGCTGAGCCGAGCTACAGTACATGACCCTGAGACTGGAAAATTGACCACAGCACAGTACAGAGTATCTAAGAGGTAAGGGAGTAATGGAGAGAACATCAGTCATATTTGGATCATTTTTCTTTTGAGAATCTAATTTTTGCAAAATACATGGTATTGTTTCTGAGATGTAGGCTGTTAGGTATAGATATTTGGTGACATCCGTGCTTGAACTTTAATGATGGAACAATAAACAGGCATGGTTATGGCAAAGTTAATAGATATTTTCCAAAGTAATTTATTAGATTACAAAATGCCTGGTGAAGCTCCCCAAAAGTAGATGGTAAGGTTTTGCAGAAATTAATTTGGGTAGATATATTTTGAGACATGATTTACAGTGCTTCTGAACATTGTAATTAACCTTAATTTCCATTCTATTGTACAACCTTACTCAAGTTTATATAAATGAACCCCTTCTTTATAAAAAGCTTAAGAGATTTATTTATAGAGATTTGTACATGGTTTTGGACACTTTTACTCTCATAAAGTTAATAAGTATTTACGTTTTTCCAAATTTGGATGCTTCTAGGAAACGTAAGACAAAATTTCTGCTGGGTGTGGTGGCACACACCTATAATCATAGCACCCAGGAAGCTGGGGCAAGAGGATCAATGTGAGCTTGGGGCCAGTCTGGGCTACAAAGCAAGACCCTGTTTAAAAAAAAAAAAAATCATGAGTGAATGTTTTGGAAATATTTTCTTGGAATTTTTCTATACATACAGTGGGCATTTTGAAGGAGTTATGTAGCTCTCAGAGTCATTGGACTCTTAAGTCAAAATAAATTACCATTGGAAGATGATCTGCAAGCATTTGCTTCCTTAAAAACTGAATATTTCTAAATATTTCAAATCTGTTTTTCAAATATTCTAGTTTTATACCTTTGAAAAACAGGTTTATTAGGTTTTGAGAAAACCACAATTATCTATATTATATATTATAAATGACAACAGAAAACATTCAGCCAGTAGCATTGGAAGCCTCTGTGTAACACCAGAATAATTTCATCCAGTCTTGGCAAAGAATGCAGTATGTATGCCGGTGTGTTTTTAAACAGCCTAATGAAAAAAGAATTCCATACTACAGTGACTTTAATATTTATTTTTAACGAAAAGTATCCAGAGACCCTTTTCAAAATTAAAAAAAAATCAAGAAATAAGTTTTAACTGTGAAAGAATTCTTCTCATAAAATATCTAGTGTAGTTTATATTTTATAACAAGGTTTTTACTACTTTGAGAGTTTAATCTTCATTCAGACAGCCACACTAATGTAAATCTGAACTTTGAAGCTTCCTTTAAGTGAAATAAATGAACTTTTGTTTCCCTTATAAATTATAAGGAAAAGGCATCTCATATATGAAAGAAAATTTGTGTCCTGATTTTAATCCTTTTTGCTTTGGTAACAGCTGCATTCTGAAAGTTCCAGAAAGGAATTTATCCGTATTTTAAGAAATTTCTGTGGAAGCAAAACTTTATTCCAGCAGATGGAATTTTCTTTGGCAGAATATGTGTGGAAATCCTTTACTGTTTAAAAAACAAAACAAAAAAGTTTAAGCTGGATGTGGTGGTGCATATCTGTAATCCAGTTAATTGGGAGCCTGAGACAGGATTGCTTGAGCTCAGGAATTTGAGACTGGCCTGTATTTTTATATTACTAGCCATATGTTAACTTTTGGCAACTCATCTCAGTCTTTTCCAATATGAAAAGCAAGCAAGCAAACAACAAAAACCCTAAAAGCCAACCACATCTTGTTATTGGAAAGGCTAATAATTTTAGCTAGACCAGAGAAAAGGAATTTTAGTTTTTGAAAAGTGGACATTAAATTATGTGCTCTGAAAAGACATTTGAGTAGACTCACAAAATCCAGTTAAAGTAATATAAATAATGATGTATATATATTTTAAACAATCTGTTTAAAATGGCTGAAAAACTCTTCCTTTTTTTTTTATGCTGGGACCCAATCCATGACCTTGTGCATGCTAGTAGTATATCCTCAGCTTCTTTGATTCTGGTGGATTATTTTTGAAAGTAGTTTTTGTTTTTTTTTACTCTGAGGTAATGATTTCCTACAATATGATATTTATGATACCATGCAGATAATATTTATGATATATTTGTGCTTAAGATTCAGTTTACCCATATTAATAAGGAATGAATACAAAAGTTTAAAACTATTTTTACAATACTAAAGCAAATATAGGTAGGGTGCAGTGGCATATGCCTGTAATCCCAGTGACTTTGGAGGTGGAGGCCAGAGGATCACAAGTTTGTAGCCAGAGGCAGCCTGCATAACTTAGCAAGACCCTGTCTCAAGATAAAAAAGTAAAAAAGAGGCTGGGGTGCAGCTCAGTGGTAGAGCACTTGCAAAGTATGTGTGAGACCCTGGGTTCATCCCCCAGTACTGAATAAATAAATAAATAAATAAAATAGAATAACATTTTCCTTGTTGTTAGGTGCTGTTGAGACAGGTCTGACTCATAGTGACCCTCATAGGGTTTTCAATAGCTGTTTCTCAGGATTGTTTCGGGAGTGGGCTGCCACGTCCTTCTCCCATTTTTGCAGTGCTGTGGATCAAACCCAGGGCCTCAAAAAGCACAGAGCAGTGCCCTACCAATTGAAGTAAACCCCAGCCTAGAATAAAATTAGTGAAAGCAAATACATGTAGTTTTGCATGATTTCAGATTGTGTAAAATTGACATAACTCTTAACAATGCTGCCCTCTAATGGGTTGAACAGTGGTTCTCAAACTGAGATAACTGAAAAGGACAGATCTGTAGTTTTATTGTGTAATTATCCTACCAAGACTAGATAAATTCTCAATTTAGATCATTAGTCTTTTGTTGACCATCAAGCACTTAGAAAAGAATTACTGGAAATTGTGTCCTTGGTACATGGCATTTCAAACCCTAAATTATCTTTTGCCTTTGCAAAGAAACAACATAGTGATTTTATATTAGTTAACTGGAAAATGGGCTGGGATTTAGCTCAGTTGGTAGAGCCCTGCGCTGCAGTCTCTGAGGTCCCGAGTTCAATTCCCAGCACCGCAAAAATGAGAGAAGGACCTGGCAATCCACTCCCAAGACAATCCCGAAACAGTCAGCCATTGAAAACCCTATGAAGGTCGCTATAAGTCGGATACCGACTCGATGGCACCTAACAACAACAACAGCAACTGGAAAATGTCAGTAATATAATTTATACACTGTCACTGCATTCTTCTAAACTAACACAGTTGTAAAAATTAACATTTACAGTTGAACCAGCAATTGAGATGACAGGCTTTTTTTTTTTTTTTAACCTGTAATCATCATTGGCTTTACTAGACCTTCCTTTGAGATTTTTTATAATATAACAAGGGGGAAAATTTAAACTTTTTAAGAAAATTAAAAATATTAGAATTTTTTTTCCCTCAAAGACTGATAAAGAATAAAAGATTGAAGCCCGGTGCAGTGGCACATACTTGTAATCCCAGTGACTCAGAGGTGGAGGCAGGAGGGTCACAGATTCAATGCCAGTGGTAGCATACACAATTTAGCCAGATCCTGTCTCAAAACTTTAAAAAATAATGAAAAACGGGGGGCGGGGGGGCGGCGGTTGAGGGTAAATTTCGGTGGTAGCACACTTACTTAGTATACACAAGGCCCTGGGTTCAATCCCTAGCACCACAAAAAATTAAATAGAAGATTGGTACTGGCAATAATTTTGTGAAATGAGCAGGTATAAATCACTACAACTTTTTAACAGGGCAATTTGATATAATTTATCAAAATGTAAAAGGAATCTATAATTTCATATCCTACAGAGATATTTTCACAACTGTACAAAGACACATAAATCTTCATTACAATAATGTTGATGTGAACATTCATGTACAAATTTTTGTAGGAACAAACACTTAAATTTCTTGAGTATATATAAAAGGGGACTTGTTGGCTCATATGGTGGTAACTCTATATTTAACTATTTAAAGAACTGCCAAACTGATTTCTGAGGTGGCTGCACCATTTTCTTTCTCACCAACAATGTGTTGGGGTTCCAGTATCATAGATCCTTGCTAACACTTTCCTTGTTTGGTTCCTCACCCCCTAGTACTGGGGGTTTCAACTCAGGACATGTTAGCCAAGTGCTTTACCACTGAGTTGTACCCTTAACCCCTTTTTAAGTTTTGAAACAGGGTTTTGCTAAGTTGCATGGGCCATCTCTGACCTCAAACTTGTGATCTTCTTGCCTTAGCCTCCTGAGTAGCTGAGATTAGAGGCAAGTACATAGCACCCAACTTTTCTTATATTTTTTGTTTATAGGGTTAAGTGGTATCTGTGTGTGTGTGTGTGTGTGTGTGTGTGTGTGTGTGTGTGTGTGTGTGTGAAGACAGAGTTTTATTATCTTGCCCAGGCTGGCCTTGAACTCCTGCATTTAAGAAATCATCCTGCCTCAGCCTCCCAAGTAGGTCCCACTATACCTGACCTCATTGTTATTTTGATTCATAATTTCCATCATAGCTAGTGATATCAAACATCTTTTCATGTGATTATTGGCCATTTGTTTATCTTCCTTGGAGGAATGAGTATTTAGATCCTTTGCTTATTGGGTTATTTGTCCTTTATTATTGAATGTAATTTGTGTGTGTGTGTGTGTGTGTAAGTGTGTAAATGTTGTTTTACATGCAAGTCCCTTGTCAGAGTTTTGATTTGCAAAAAAAAAAAAAAAATTTCCTCCATTCTGTGAGTTGTCTTTTTCACTTTCTTGGTGGTATTCTTTGAACCACAAACGTTTTTATTTTGATGGTGTCCAGTTTAGTTTTTGCTTTGGTTGCCTATAGGTTTTTTTTTTTTTTTTCCTTCTTTTTTTTTTCTTTTTCCTCCTTCCCCTCAAGACATTGTCTTTCTGTGTTGCTCAAGCTGGTCTTGAATTCCTGGGCTCAAGCAATCCTCCTGCCTCAGCTACTTAAGTAATTGGCAGTACAGGCACATAGCACTGCACCCAGCTGATCTATACCACAAATCTAAGGTCGCCTGCAGCCGTACCACTGTGGCAACGGATCCTGTCAGATCTTGGAAGCTAAGCAGGGTTGGGCCTGGTTAGTACTTAGATAGGAGACCCCTTGGGAACACCAGGTGCTGTAGGCTTTTGAGAAGGACCAGGGAACCCACTCCCCCAAAACAATCAGCCATTAAAAACCTTATGAATAGCAGAGAAGCACTGACAATAGTGCCAGGCATGGCACAGTATTAGATAATGTTTCATCTGTTGTACATAGGGTCACTATGAGTCGGTCCCAACTTGACGGCATTTAAGAACAATCTGAGGTCACAAAAATGTACTCTTGTGGTTTTTCCTAAGAGTTTTTATAGTTTTAGCTCTTACATTTAGGTCTTTGATCCATCTTGAGTAATTTTTAAAAATACAGTGTGAAATTGAGATCTACCTTTCTTCTTTTTATGTAGATATCCAGTGTCCCATGACCATTTGTTGAATATGGCAAGTAATTTTAAAGGAATGAAATGAGATATTTGAGTAATAATTTGCTTGTTGTGATTAGGTGTTTTGGAGTCGTATCTACCTCATAGCAACCCCTACAGAGTTTTCAGAGCTGGTTGTTTCAGGAGTGGGCTGCCATGTCCTGCTCCTGTTTTCGCGGTGCTGGGGATCGAACCCAGGGCCTCAGAGATCAGAATGGCACTCTACCAGTTAGACTAGCAAAAATGAAAATGTTTTTCTTGGTAGCAGGAGACTTCAGTCTGAAGAGTAAAAAGCAAGCATGGGAAAGGAGGAGATTAGAAATAAAATGGGAGGCAGTAAGTGCTGGAGTAAGGCATATGGTGTTAGAAGGGATAGATTCAAAAGCATAGATAGAATAGTCTGCCTCTCTAAGGCTGAAGGACAATGATTTCACTAATATACAAGAGAAAAAGATCATAATAAATACTTAAGGTGTTCGTGGTAGAAGGGAGGGGAGTTGAAAATATAAGAACTCAGGTTCTTTTGGGGTAGTAGGTTTAAAGATCAAATACAGAGTTATCAAGATATTCTTACTTTGAGGTTTTATTAGAACATTTGTCAAACATGCATTACAATTAACTATAAAAATCAAGTCAGTAGTTGGTTGCTTATGAAGTTAAAAAATCTACCAAATTGTTGCCTTGCAGAAAGGACAAATATGTTGACATACCAGGTTAGTTCTCTGAGGAACTTGGTCAGAATTGGGAAAAATAAGTTCTTGCTTATATATATTCTTTACAACAAGATTCTTTTTTTTTTCCTTCACTTATTGGTAAATGTTGGTGGGGTACAGAGTAATACAGCATTGGCTTTTTCCACTAGAACAACAAGATTGATTCTTTTTATATTTCTGCTACATTGAGGAATTCTAGTCAGTCTTGATAAATTACCAAGAGATGTCCTGTTTTTCCAGAACCATTTGTTAAAGGATGCTCTCTTTTTTCCAGTGTATGTTGTTGCACCTTTGTTGAGAATCAGATGGCTGTAGCCATGTAGGTTTATTTCTGAGTCTTCTATCTTGTTCCATTTTTTATCTTTGTCAGAGTCTTGCTAAGTTGTACGGGCTGCCTCTGGCCTTGAACTTCTTCCTGTCTCTGCTGCCTAAGTCACCAGGATTACAGGTGTGCACCACCATGCCCAGCAGTCTCACTGTATTTTTAACAAACTATACCTGTCTTCTTCAGCCTTGAGAAGAATTCCTTTTTTCTTTTAATTAGCATATGTTAATTGTACAAAATGGATTTCATACATGGATATAATGGATTTTGATTATATTCATCCCTCATTACTCTACCCTTTCCATTGCTTCTTAGCAAATAGTCCCCCTTCTACTTTCATGTCTTTTTTTTTTTTAATCTAGATTTCTGCATATGAGAGAAAACATGATATTGTCTTTCTGAGTCTGGCTTATTTCACTTAACATCTCCAGGTCCATGCATTTTCCTGCAAATGACATGATTTTATTATTCTTTAGGGCTGAGTAATGCTGCATTACATATAATACCTCATTATCCAATCATTCATTAATGGGCATCTAGGCTAATTTAATAATCTGGCTATTGTTAATAGTGCCACAATAAACATGGATATAGAGGTATCTCTATTGTATGTATGCATAAGTTTGATTCTTTCAGGTATATATTCAGGAGTGGTATAGCTGGATCATATGATAGTTCTACTTTTAGTCTTAAGGAACCTTCATATTGATTTTTATAGTGGCTGGACTAATTTGTCTTCTCAGCAGTAGTACATATGAAGTTCCTATTTCCATACCTCCTCAAAAGCATTTGTTGTTTTTTATTTTCTTCATAATACTTGTTCTGACTGGGGTGAGATGGAATCTCAATGTAATTTTGATTTGTATTTTCTGATGGCTAAAAGTGTTGAACATTTTTTCATGTATTTATTGGTCATTTGTGCTTTCTCCCTCCTTCCCCCACCATACTAGAGAGTTGAACCCAGGCCCTTGCACATGCTAGACAAACACTCCACCATTGAACTGCACCACCAGCCCCTTTTTTATTTGTATTTTTAAAAATTTTGAGACAGGATCTAAGTTGCACAAACTGTCTCTGGCCTTGAACCTGTAATCTTCCTGCCTCACCCTCGTGAGTCTCTAGGATTACAGGCATGCGCCATGGCACCTGACCTTGTGCTACTTCTTTTGAGAACTGTCTGCTCTGTTCATCTGCCCACTTATTGATTGGATTATTTCTTTGGTGTTTAATTTTTTGAGTTTTTTATATATTTTGGATATTAATCTCATGTCAGATGAAGAGCTGGCAAAGATTTTCTTCCATTCTGTGGGCTGTCTCCACTCTTGAAATTGTTTCCTTTGCTGTGCAGAAACTTTTCAGTTTGATATAATCTCATTTGTCTTCTTGCTGTTATTTCCTGAGCTATTGGAGTCCTATTCAGAAAGTCATTGCCTATGCCTATACCTTAGAGTGTTTACACCATGTTTTCCTGTAGCAGTTTCAAACATTCAAATTTAAGGTCTTTAGTCCATTCTAAATCCATTTTGAATTGATTTTTGTACAGGGTGAGAAATATGCATCTAGTTTCAGCCTTCTACATGTAGATATCCATTTTTTCCCAGCACCATATATTTAAAGGATACTCTTTTTTCCAGTGTATGTGATGGCACCTTTGTTGAGAATCAGGTGGCTATACCTATGTAGGTTTATTTCTGGGTCTTCTGTTCTGTTCCATTGGTCTATGTGTCTATTTTTGTGTCAGTACCATGCTGTTACTATTACCAAGGCTCTGTAGTATAATTTGAAATCAGGTATTGTGATACTTCCTGCATTAGTCTTTTTGCTGAGGATTGCTTTGGCTATTTGGGGTCTTCTCTGCTTCTATGTGCATTTTAGGATTTTTTTTTTTTCTTCTAGTTCTGTTACGAATGTCATTGGAGCCAGGAATGGTGCTGAATTCCTATAATCTCAGCAACTAGGGAGATGGAGGAAGGACGATTGCACGTTTGAAGCCAGAGGCAGCCTCTTTGAGAGCCTGTCTCAAAAAGTAAAAAATGGCTTGGGTTGGCAGCCCAGTGGTAGAGCACTGCAAGTATGTTTAAGGCCTTAGGTTCAGCCCCTAAATACTGGGATGAAAAAAGCATTGGAATTTTGATGGGGATTGCATTCAATCTGTAGATGGCTTTTGGTATTATAGCTATTTTAACAATTCTGCCAATCCATGAACATGGGAAATGTTTACATCTTCTATGTATTTTTAATTTCTTTCTTTATAGTTTTGTAGTTTTCATTGTAGAGGTCTTTTGCCTCCTTGGTTAGGGTTGTTCCTGGGTATTTTTCTGTTTTTGAGGCCGTTGTAAATGAGGTTGTTTTCCTGATTTCTTTTGCAGCATATTTGTTATTGGTATATAGAAAAGCTACTGGTTTTTGTGTTGATTTTGTATCCTCCTACTTTGCTGAAAATGTTTCTGAAATCTAAGAGTTTCCTGGTAGAGTCTTTAGGGTCTTTTAGGTATAGGATCATATCATCTACAAATCTGGATAATTTGATTTCTTCCTTTCCTACTGGTATCCCTTTTGTTTCTTTTTCTTGCCTTATTGCTCTAAGTATTCAAGCACTATATTGAATAAGCATGGAAGACAAACACCCTTATCTCATTCCTGATCTTGAAGAAATGATTTCAGTTTTTCCCCATTCATTATGATGTTCACTATCAGTTTATCATATATGGCCATTATAATGTTGAGGTATAATCCTTCTATTCCTAGGCTCTTCAGGGCTTTTATCATGAAGAAAGGTTAAATTTTGTCAAAGGATTTTTCTGCATCTGTTGAGATGATCATGTAATTTTTGTCCTTGATTCTGTTTATGTGCTATATTATACTTATTGATTTGCATATGTTGAACCTTGAAATGAAACCAACTTGATCATGGTATACAATTTTTTAATGTGTTGTTGAATTTGATTTGCAAGTATTTTATTGAGGATTTTTGTGTCACTAAAGAAATTGGTCTGTTTTCTTTCTTGTATCTTTATCCAATTTTGGTATCAGGGTAATACTGGCTTTAAAGAATGAGTTTGGAAGCATTCTTTCTCTTTCTATTTTATGAAATAGTTTGAAGACCATTGGTATCAGTTCTTCTATAAAGATCTGATAGTATTCATCAGTGAATCTTTCTGATCCTGGGCTTTTGTTAGGAGACTTTATTACTGCTTGAATCTTGTTGCTTGTTATCGATCCATTTAGGTTATTTATATCCTCTTGGTTCAATTTTGGTAGGTCATATGTGTCTAGAAATTTTATTCACATCTTCTAGATTTTCCAATTTGTAAATGTAAGTTTTCAAAATGTCCCCTAATGATCCTCTGGATTTCAGTGGTGTCTATCGTAATATTCCTTAATTTTATTAGTTTGGGTCTTCTCTTTCTTTTGGTTAGTTTGGCTAAAAGATTACCAATCTTGTTTATCTTTTCAAGGAGCTAACTGTATCACTGATCTTTTGTATTATTCTTTCAGCCTCCATTTCATTCATTTCTGGTCCAATCTTTATTATTTCTTTCCATCAACTCATCTTGGGTTTAATTTCTTCTTGATTTTCTAAGACCATAAGGTGCATCATTAGGTTATTTATTTGAGATCTCTCTTGAGTTTTTTAATGTAGTCACTCATGGATATAAATTTCCCTCTTAGAACTGCCTTTGCTGTACTCCAGAGGTTCTAGTAAGATGTGTTTTCATTTTTATGTGATTCTAGGATTTTTTTTTCTAGTGCAGGGAGGTTGAACCCAGATCCTTGCATATGCTAGGCAAGTGCTCTACTACTGAGATGCCCCCCCATCACTTTATTTTTTGAGTCACAGTTTCACTAAGTTGTGAGGCTCTCTCTGGCCTTGAGTCCACAATCTTCCTGCCTCAGCCTCCTGAGTTACTAGGATTATAAGAGTAGCCCACAGGCATCTGGCTAATGATTCTAGGAATTTTTAAATCTCCCCTTTCCCCAACTTCTTCAGTGACCTACTGGTTGTGCAGAAGTGTACTGTTCAATTTCCATATGTCAGTATATTTTCTATGGTTTCTTTTGCCTTTGATTTCTAATCTTAATTTTGATCTGATAAGATACAGGAAATTATTTCAATTTTTTGTATTTTAATACTTGGTTTATGGCCTAAATTATGTTCTACTTTGGAGAAGGTTCCATGGGCTGCTGAGAGGAATATATATTCCATGGCTGTTGGATGGAATATTCTGTAGATGTCTGATAAGTCCATTTGATCTGTGGTGCAGTTTAACTCTGATGTTTCTTGGGTTTTATTTTTTGAAAAGAGATGCAAGTAATTTTAATGCAAACATAATAGTGGTAATAGAGTTGTAAAATATCAAGTTACATTTTAAGAGTGACAGATGAAATTTCTCATTAAAGTGTATGCAATCCTTTCCTAAATTTTTTTTCATTAGTAATTATTTTTAGTTAGTGTACAAAATAATGGGTTTCCTTATGACATTTCCATACATGCATATCATTTTACATTGCTCATATTCACCCCTTTGACCCTCTCATGTGTCCCTTCTCTTGATCCCTTTTCTCCCCCTAAACACTTCTGCTTTCATGTCTCTCATATATATATATATGTGTGTATATATGTGTATATATGTGTATATATGTGTATATATGTGTGTATATATATATATACACACACACACACACATACATATATGTTGTTGTTAGGTGCCATCGAGTTGGTGTCTGACTCATAATGACCCTACATACAACAAGTGAAACACTATTGTCAGTGCTTCTCTGCTATTCATAGGGTTTTCAATGGCTGGTTGGTTTTCAGGAGTGGGTTGCCAGGTCCTTCTCCCAAGCCTACAGTATCTGGCATTCCAAGGCAGCCTCCCATCCAAGTACTAACCAGGCTGGACCCTGCTTAGCTTCCAAGATCTGACAGGATCAGATGCCACAGTGCTACGGCTACAGGTGTATACGTGTGTGTATATATGTGTATGTGTGTATGTATGTATGTATATATATGTTGTTGTTGTTGTTAGGTGCCATCAAGTCGGTATCCGACTCATAGCAACCCTCATAGGGTTTTCAATGTCTGACTATTTTGGGATTGCCTTGAGAGTGGATTGCCAGGTCCTTCTCCCATTTTTGCGGTGCTGGGAATTGAACTCGGGACCTCAGAGACTGCAGCTCAGTGCTCTACCAACTGAGCTAAATCCCAGACTGCCATATATATATATATATATATATATATATATATATATATATATACACACACACACACATTTAGACTCTTCACCCCCTAAATAAATAATCCCTTCTGCATTCATGTCATTCATATATATATATATACACACACACATATATATTAAAAATCTAGATTCTGTATGAGAGAAATTTATTAATATGTGGCAACCTTCTTATCCTCTGATTAATTTTGAATGAAGTCTCCTTTATCAGGTCTGAGTATAGCTAGTCCTGCTTGCTTTAGGATTCTGTTTGCTTAGTGTATCCTTTTCCGTCCTTTCACTTTCAGTCTTTATGTGTCTTTGCCAGTGAAGGGAGTTTCTTTTAGATGACAAATATATGGATATTGTTTTTTTAATACATTTAGGTTGTTTGTGTCTTTTAATTAGAGAGTTAAGATTATTTACATTTGGGGTTATTATTGAAAGGTATATACTGGTTTCTCTCTTTTTCTTCTTAGAGGTTTGCTGGTTTACTGTTTTAATAATGTTTGATTCTTTCCTAATTTTCATTTATCTTTTTCTAGTAATTCTTTCCAAAATGCTCATGATTATATATTTTTTCTTCCTCTTTTGTCTGTAGTATTCTTTTTAGTGTCTTCTGTAGTGCTGGCTTACTTGTTATGAATTACTTTAGTTTATGCTTATGGCAGGACTTTATTTATCGTTCAATTTTGAAGAAAAACCTTACAGGATATAGTAATCTTGGTTTGCAGTTATTTTGTTTCAGGGCTAGAAATACATCAGTCTGTGCTTTGTTTTCTGGTAAGTTTGTAAGTAACTTGGCATTTCTTCCTTGCAGCTTAACGATTTCTTTCTTTATTCTGTAGTTGTAGCATTGTATTATGACATGGAAGGATTTTCTAGTCACGTCTATTTGGGGTTCAAATGCCTTCTGTACCTGAATGTCCATATCTTTACCTAGCTGCTGAATTCCTTATCTCAGTCTTAAATTGACTTCTTCATTTATGCATTTATTTGAATCCTCTTTGAGGTCATTGGGCATTTTTTAAGCTAGATATTTGGATTCTTTCTCTGGCATTTCAACATTCAGTTGTTGAAGAGTTGTGATCTTTTGGAGGAGTCAAGTTGGCTTGCTTTTTCATATTACAGTGTTGTGATGTGTGTGTCTGTTGGTATGCATCTCTCTTCTGGTTTTATATGGAGGTCTTCATAGTGAGCAGCCTTCTCATGAGGGTTTAAACCACAGTGCTGCTCAGAATGGAAAAAACAAACCACAGTAACAGCAACACCCAACAAGCCAGATATAGAAATACAAAAAAATCAATTAAATATAACTGCTAGAAAAGGGCAAAAGTAAGGTAGAATAAACTATGAAGTTAAAAATTAATAGAGCTAAGTGTAGTAATAATAACAGTGAAAAAAGTAGTAATAATAAAAGAGTGAATTAAAGGAGTTACTGTTATTGTTGTTAGGTGCCATCCAGTTGGTGTCCAACTCATAGCAACACTATGTACAACAGGTGAAACACTATTGTTAGTGCTTCTCTGCTAGTCACAGGGTTTTCAATGGCTGATTGGTTTTTTTTTTGGAAGGGAATTTCTGAGTCCTTCTCCCAAGCCTACAGCACCTGGTGTTCTCAGGCGGTCTCCCACCCAAGTACTAACCAGGCCCGACTCTGCTTACCTTCCAAGAGTTGACAGGATCAGATGGCACGGTGGTATGGCTGCAGGCATAGAAATACTATATGATACATGAGATTACCTTTTTCTTCCTCTTCAACCTCTTGTGACGTCTTTTACAAGTTACAATATTCATTAGTTAAAATCATATCAAACAAGCAAACCAACTAAACATTTATTGTGGCTGGGCATGGTGGTGTTAATACGTGTAATCCCAGTACTCAGAAGGCTAAGGCAGGAGATTGCAAGTTCAAGGCTAGCCTGAGCTACATAGCAAGACCCGTCTCAAGGAAAAAAAAACAAAAAAACTAGTGGCTAGAGGTATATCTCAGTGGAGGAGTGCTTGACTAGCATGTCCAAGGCCCTGGGTTCAAGCCCCAGCATTGGAAAAAAACCACAGAATTTATTATCCTTTATGTTATTGCTTTTTAAATTATAGCTGTTATGCTAGCGTAGTGGCACACATTTGTAATTGCAGCACTTGGAGGCTGAGGCAGGAGGATTACAAGTTCCAGGCCAGCCTGGGCTAAGTAGTGAGACTCTACCTCAAAAAGTCTAAATAAATAATTAACAGCTGTTATTTTTTATGTAATTAAACAGTATCAGTAAAACTATTTTCTGCTTTTCCTTAGTGCCTGGCTCTCTGGCTATGAAAACCCTGTAGTGTCTCGAATTAATATGAGAATACAAGATCTAACAGGACTAGATGTTTCTACAGCAGAGGAATTACAGGTAGGTAATCACATTATTGTCAGTTTACTTTTACACCTCTTCAAAAGATGCTTAAGAGACATTTTCTGACATTAAATAGGCATTCCGTGACATTATATGATAGCTTGGAACTGTAAAAAATGACTCTGTAGGCTGAAACCATGCAAAGTGATTTTAATCAATTCTAGAAATTATGATTCTTTGAGCTTTTGTCAAAACACGAAAGCCTCTATCATGTAAACATACAAGAAAATGAAAATATCTAACATTAACATTTATTAAGTACACTCTAATTTATTTCTTATTCCCTGGACCCAGTCTCCAGGTGGAGTGCACAGGGTGAATTTGGACTTTTTAAAGAGTAATTTGAAATATAATTCATATACTGTAAAATGTATCCTGGTGTTAGTATATTCACTTGATTGTGAAGCCATCACCATGATGTAATTACAGACATTTTCATCACCCTAACAAAAAATCATATCCATACCCTTTAAAAGCAGTAACTCCCAGCCGGGTGCGGTGGCGCATGTGGTTCTGGACGCATAGGCAGGAGGATTGCAAGTTTGAGACCTGAGGCAGTCTGTGTAATTTGTCAAGACCCTGTCTCAAAAGAAGTAAAAAAAAAAAAAAAAAATGGGCTGGCGGGGTGCAGCTCAGTGGTCTAGCACTTGCAAAGCATGCAAGCACGATGCCCTGAGTTCAACCCCCTGTACTGCAAAAAAAATAAATAAAATTTAAAAAGGGCAGTAACTCCATATTTCCCTTCCCCAAGCCCCCGACAACCACTAGTTTACTTTTTCTATGAATTTGCCTATTCTGGATATTTTATACATAAGTGGAGGTCTCTAATATGTGGCCTCTAGTATCTAGCTTCTTTCACCAAGCATTATGTTTTCAAGGTTCATTCATTTTGAGGCATATATTAGTGCTTTTTATGGCATGATAATATACTGTTTTGTGGATATATCACGTTTTATGTATCTGTTCGTCAGTTGATGGATATTTGGATTGTTTCTACTTTTTGGCTATTTTTAATAAAAATTCTGCTGTGAATATTCATGTACAAGTTTTTGCAGGAACAAACCTGGAAATTTCTTTGGGGTGTATACTTAGGAGTGGGCTTGCTGACTCATATGGCAACTCGATATTTAACATTTGAGGAACTGCCAAATCATTTTCCAAAGTGGCTACACTCTTTTATAATCCCACCAGCAGTATATGAAGATTCCTATTTCTTCACATACTTGCCAACGTTTGTTACTATTGAATTATTTTAGTATAGCTATCATAATGAGCATGAAGTGCTTTTTCATTATGGTTTTTCATTTGCATATGCCTGGTGGCTAATAATATTGAACATCTTTTCATATACTTATTGGTCATTTCTATATTTTTGAAAACAAAGTGTCCATTCAAATTTATTGCCCATTTTCAAGTTGAATTGCCTTCTTATTAAATTGTAAGTGTTCTCTATATGTTCTGGATTGTGTTATTGTCAGGTGCCATCGAGTTGGGTCTGACTCATAGTGACCCTATATACAGTAGAATGAAACACTCCTTGATTCTGTGCCAGGATCTGTGATCTTATTTATGTTTAAGCCTATTGTTGCACAATCCATCTAGTTAAGGGTGTTCCTTTTTTTAGTTGACCTGCCACTCTCCCAAACATGATGTCCTTATTCAGGGATTGGTCCCTCCTGACTACCTGTCCAAAATACACAGGACGCAGTATAGCCATCCTTGCTTCCAAGGAGCACTGTGGTTGCACTACTTCTAGGACAGATCTGTTGGTTCTTTTGGCAGTCTGTGGTATATTCAGTATCCTTCTCCAGCACCATAATTTTCAAGAGCATTAGTTCTCCTGTCTCCTTTATTCAATGTCCAGCTTTCACAACCATATGATGCAACTGAAAATACCATGGCATGAGTCAGGTGCACCATCTTCAATGTTACAACTTTACTTTTCAATATTTTAAAGAGCTCTTTTGTGATAGCTTTTCCTAATGTAATGCGTCTTTTGATTTCTTGACTGCTGCTTCTGCAGGTGTTGATCACAGAGCCAAATAAAGCAAAATCATGGACAACCTCAGTCTTTTCTCCATTTATTGTGAAGTTGCGTACTGACTCAGTCGTAAGGATTTTTGTTTTGTTGATGTTGAGTCACAATCCATACTGAAGGCTATGTTCTTTGATCTTCATCAGTAAATGTTTCCAATCCTCTTCACTTTCAGCAAGCAGAGTTTTGTCACCAGCATAACACAGGTTGTTAATGAGTTTTCCTCCAATCCCAATGCCGTGTTCTTCGTCATGTAGTTCAGCTTCTCAGATTATTTCCTCAGCATAGAATTTGAAGAGAGATGGTAAAATGATACAGCCCTGACGCATACCTTTTTTGACTTTAAGCCAAGCAATATTTCCGTATTCTGTTCTAATGACTGCCTCCTGGTGCATGTACAGATTCCTCATGAGTACAATTAGGTGCTCTGGTACTCCCATTATTCTGAGTGTTATCCATAATTTGTAATGATCCACACAGTCAAATGCTTATGCATAGTCAATAAAACATAGATACCTTTCTGGTATTCTCTGCTTTCGGCTAATATCCACCTGACATCAACAGTGATGTTCCTAGCTCCCTGCCCTCTTCTGAATCTGGCTTGATTTTCCAGTAGTTCCATGTCTATATACTGCTGCCATCACTTTTAAATGATCTTTAGTAAAATGTGTCTTGCATGTGATATTAATGATATTTTTCAATAGTTTCCACATTCAGTTGGATCCCCTTTCCTGGGAGTAGGCACAAATAGGGATTTCTTCCAGTCAGTTGGCCAGATAGCTGTTTTTCAAGTCTCTTGGCATAAATACGTTAGCACCTCCTGTGCTGCATCTGTTTGTTGAAACATCTCTATTTGTATTTCATCAATTCCTGGAGCCTTGTGTTTTGCCAGTTCCTTCAAGGCAACTTCCACTTCATCCTTCAATACCATTGGTTCCTCTTCATGTACAGCCTCTTGAAATGGTTGGTCATCCACCAGTTTTTTGTGTGTAATGACTCTGCATATTCCTTCCATCTTTTGATGTTTCCTGCATTGTTTAATATTTTCCTTGTATTATCTTTCACTTGTTCTAAGTTTCTTCAGTTTTAGTTTGAACCTGCACATGAGCACTTGATGGTCTGATCCACAATCAGCACCTAATCTCATCTTGACATTTGATATTGAGCTTTTCCATCGTCTCTTTCCACAAATGTAGTTGATTTGGTTCCTGTATGTTCCATCTGGTGAAGTCCATGTGTATAGTTGCCGTTTATGTTGGTGAAAAAATGTATTTGCAATGAAAAGGTCATTGGTCTGACAGAATTCTATCATGTGATCTCCAGCATTGTTTCTGTCACCAAGACCATATTTTCCAACTACTTTGTTTCCAACTTTTGCATTCCAGTCACCAGCAATTATCAGTACATTCTGATTGCATGTTTGATCTATTTCAGATTGCAGAAGCTCTTAAAAATCTTTCCTGTCTTCATTTGTGGCTTTAGTGGTGGGTACGTAAATTTGAATAATAGTCATATTAACTGGCCTTCCTTGTAGGTGTATGAATATTTTTCTATCACTGACAGCATTGTACTTCAGGACAGATCTTAAGATGTCTTTTTTGATGACAAATGTAACCTCATTTCTCTTAAATTTGTTATTCCCAGCATAGTAGAACATATGATTGTCTGACTCAAAATGCCTCATGCCGGTCTGTTTTAGCTCACTGATGTATAGAATGTCAATGTTTATGCACTCCATTTCTCTTTTAACGATTTCTAATTTTCCTAGATTCATACTATGTACATTCCACGTTCCAATTATTAATGGATGTTTACAGTTGTTTCTGCCCATTTTGAGTGATGCCACATCAGCACTTGGATGGCCCTGGGGCTTTACTCCACTTCTATCATTAAGGTAGACTCTTCTTTGAGAAGGAAACTCTTCCCCAGTAGTCTTTTGAGTGCCTTCCTACCTGGGGGGTCATTTTACAGCACTATATCTGAAAATATTTCTCTGCTATTCATAGGGTTTTCAATACTAATTGTTTTGGGAGTAGGTTGCCAGGTCCTACTCCTTAGTCTGTCTTTGTCTAGAAACTCAGCTGAAATCTGTCCACCTTGGGTGACCCTGCTGGTACCTGTAATACTGATAGTATTGCTTTCAGCCTCATGGCAACATGCAAGCCCCCAAAGTATGGCAAACTGACAGACATGTGGGGGATATTCTAGATACTATGCCTTTATCAGATATATAATTTGCAAATATTTGGTTCCATTCTGTGAGCTGTCATTTTGCTTTCTTGCTGGTGTCCATTGGCACAGAAGTATTTTTTAATTTTGATGAAGACTGATTTGCCTGTTTTTTTGTGTGTGTGTCTTTGGGTGTTTAAGAAGCTCTTACCTAAAACAATGTCACAAAGATTTACACTTAGGTTTTCTTCTAAGAATTTTTTGGGGTTTTTTTTTTTCAGTGCTAGGTGTTGAAACTGGGACCTTAAGCATGCTAAACATGTGCTGTGGTCTACCACTGAACTATACAACTCCCAAACCGCTAAGAATTTTAGTTTTATTTCTTACATTCAGGTCTTTGATCCATTTTGAGTTATTTTTCATATGGTATTGTGAGGTCTGGGTCTAAATTCATCATTTCGATGTGGATATCTTTTGTCCCACCACAATTTTGCTGAAAAGACTATTACATTTGCTGGTTGTCTTGGTAACTTAAATATTAGAAATACTGAGAGTTAGAGTGTGGTTTTTGTTTGTTTGTTTGTGTGTTGTTGGTTTTTTTGTAAAAACTTATCAAGAATAATTTAGTACTCTTTTTCTTCTTGTCACATTGTAGAGCGATCATCTTTTCTGTGCCTTATGTCATACTTCTAAGTTTGGAACCACTTCCAACATTTTATCCATTGTGTTTTCAGTGTTGTGAAATACCTCTGAGGACTCTTCTACTGTGAAAACTTTTTTCCAGTACATCCTCATCCTTTTCATCACAACTACTTTCCTTGTGTTAATAAATTTGCCTTTATTAGGTTTGACTGCCTACCTAGTCTCTCAGACAGCAACTGTGTAAATATTTCCTTGTCAGTTACATCTGTATCTCCATTTATATTTGATTGGAATTTTACTTCCCTTGTTATTGCTTTTCCTTTCTTTGCTGTACTTTCATCTTTGTTGCCCAGTTCCTTCATTTTTGTAAACTGTCACATGGGTTTATCACTGGGAGATAAGGTGGTGCCATAACTACATGCTTTACTGTCTGTGCATGAACTGAATAACATACGAACAGTGACCAGTCACTGACAGCCTTTGAAAGAGGTGATGTGATTGTTTGTTGATCATTATGTGTAGCTATTACTTACATAGTAATTTGTGGGCTGAAAAACCAAAATTTTTTTACTTTATGCCATTTATAGTCAGTATATCATGGCAACTGAAATTTTGTACTACGTTGTTGGGGAACTGGTATTAATGGTTAATTGAACCATGGCTACTGAGATTTGTGCACGGTGTGCAAGGCAAGACTGCCTATATTTGAATTTGCTTAAGTTGTCATTTAATCTTACTTTCATTACTTCTTTCAAGCAAATCAACATATTTCTACTTAATGGAGTGATCCAGTGGTATCTACAACATAAGTAAAATATCCAGAGTAATAATTCACATGTGACTTGCACTTTGTGAGCAACACTCATACTTACATTCCCCTTTGTTTTTGTCAGCATTTTATGTTGTGATGGAGGGAAGCAGTTAAGGCATTCTCTTTATTTTACAAATAAGAAAATGTATCCAAAGTTATATACATAACTAAGATAAATGGAAGGTAGACTCAGAATAAATATTTCTCTTCCTTCTGCTGCCTCATATGGCACATTGTCATACCAACTGAAGTTGTTAGGGCCCTTCAGCAGGAATGATAACATTGATATGAACTTCTTCCCCTTTTCTACCTTAGCAGAGAAAAAATTTGTAAGGAAAGGGATTTTTTTCCTAAGGCATATTGGCAATTTGCCAGCATTTGGGACTTTAGAAAACTTAAAATTTAAATTCCAAAGGAAAATATTTTAAAAATAGGGACCTCAATATTTTAGTTTACATTATGTATTAAGGGAAAATGTATCCCCAAACATTTATTAAAGATTACTATGTTAATTAAGGTTCTCAAAATAGTACATAGTGGCAATACTTAGTTTTTCATCCCTGTTTTCTTAGGAATGCTCATTGATTTTAAATTCTTTGCTTTTCATTTCTCTTGAACTACCTAACCATGTAAGAGACCAAAATAGGGCTCATACATTTTTTTGAGTAGTAGTCTTGATAGTTATTTCATTCATGTTTTCTTCTCTTCAGGTAGCAAATTATGGCGTTGGAGGACAATATGAACCCCATTTTGACTTTGCACGGGTAAGTAAAAGAGATGGAGAACGTAAATTCACTGAAGCTTAGGCATTACACTGTTAAAGAAAAAATTATTCATGACACTTATAAGACAGGCCAACTTTATTCAAAGGTGAGGATGGTATAATGACCACTGCAATGAGGTTTCTCTGTGAGGGAGATAGATTAAACTTAACCCCAAATATAGTAAGGAAAACAGTGCAAAATTATAAAGAAGAAGTAGGGGTAGGGCCAGTAAGCAGAAAATTACTAAGAGGTGAGGGGCATTCTGGATAAACTGACCTAAAAGGATTCTGGCTGCAGTCAGGATAGGGAGATCATATATTACCTGGGAGATAGTGGAAGATGAAGAACCTGATTAGATATTGAGAGTAATCAGATATTCAGGATGGGGATTTTGTCTAAACTGAATTAGCAGGACTCATGCCAAAATTGGACAGTGCAGGGATATATACAGGACCTAATTGAGAAGAGAGTTCAGGGGAGCAAAAAAAAGGATGAGACAAAAGTAAGAAGCTATGAAAATGATTTGACATCTTTGAAAAAAATAAGCAAAGAGAAGTTATAGATAAAAAAAATTGTTGACATTTAAAATTTAATTGATAAGTTAAAAGATTAGATACAGAGGAACTGAATTAGCCTATAGATCTGAAGCAGTTACAAGAACTTTATTTTTCTTCTTGGCCTCACCTGTGCCAGGCAAGTGCTCTACCACTGAGCTGCACCTCCAGCCCCCCTTTTTTTTTCTTTGAGACAGGGTCTTGCTAAGTTGTACAGACTGCCTCAAATTCATGATCTTCTTGCCTCAGCCTCCTGAGTCAGTGGGATTATAGATGTGCATCATGCCGACCAGGTATAAGGCTGCATCTTAAGAGGAGGAGGATCACTTGAGCCCAAGAGTTAGAAACCTGAGCAACATAGCAAGACTGTCTCAACCTCATAAGAGATGTAAACAAACTGGAGAATAGGAATCTTATAGGATATGCTATATAGTATTAGAGCACTTTGTAAAAAGTTTGTGCTGCTTTATTCTTGGCTTAAGACACCTTTATTTCCTTTAATATATTCAGTTATATAGTATGACCTTGTTAGGAGCTGTCGGTTCCAACCCTCCTAACAGCGACCGTCATAGGGTTTTCAATGGCTGATCGCTTTGGGAATGGATTGCCACATCCTTCTCCCATTTTTCTGGTGCCAGGGATCAAACCCAAGCCCTTAGACTGTGGTGTGGCACTCTACCAGCCGAGCTAAACCACAACCCCAGTATGACATTACTAAATCTTAAATTAAGCTTTATCATTATTAGGCTTCTAAAGAATGTCTCATGTATTTCCACAAAGTTCTTGATTTATTACCATTATGAAAGAAATACAGTTTATATTGTATAGTAGCCTTTTACTGGCTTAATCCCAGAACTCTAGGCTCTTTTACTGTGGAATCCCGCAAATAACTTTTAGTCTCTTTCCCTTTTCAGTTATTGAAAAATGTGTGAAGGATTTGGTGATGTAAAAGACTGTATCGTTAAAGCTCTGATAGTAGCCGGGCACGGTGGTGCATGCCTGTAATCCCAGCGGCTTGGGAGGCGGAGGCAGGAGGATCGCAAATTTGAGACCAGACACAGTCTGCGTAATTTGGCGAGACCTTGTCTCAAAAAAAGGGCTGGGGGTGCAGCTCAGTGGTCTAGCACTTGCAGAGCATGCAAGCATGAAGCTCTGCGTTCAACCCCCAGTACCGCCAAAAAAAAAAAAAAGCTCTGATATTAAACCCAATTGTATCATTTTAGATTTTTATTTTGAAATAACTGTTGATTCATGGGAGGTGGGAAGTACTTGTACAGGCAAGTCCCATGCACCCTTCACACAGCCTCCCTCAGTATTAATATCTTATATAACTATGTTGTTGCTAGGTGCCATCGAGTCAATGTCCGACTTAAACTGACCCTATGTACAACAGGTGAAACAGTATTGTTAGTGCTTCTCTGCTGTTCATAGGGTTTTCAAGGGCTTATTATTTTGGGGGAATGGGTTGCCAGGTCCTTCTCTCAAGCCTACAGCACCTGGTGTTCCCAGGCCATCTCCCATCCAAGTACTAACCAGGCCCGACCCTGCTTAGCTTCTAAGATCTGATGGGCTCGGACACTACAATGGTACAGCTGCAGGCATACATAACTATAATACGTCCTTTTTTTTAATTTTAATTTTGTTTATTTATTTATTTATTTTTTGCAGTACTGGGGATTGAACCCAGGGCCTTGTGCCTGCATGCTTTGCAAATGCTGGACCACTGAGCTGCGCCCCCAGCCATATTTTTTTACTTTTTGAGACAGGGTCTCGCTGAATTATGCAGACTGTGTCTGGTGTCAAATTTGCGATCCTCCTGCCTCCGCCTCTCAAGCCGCTGGGATTACAGGCGCCCAGCTTCTATAATACATTCTTAAATTCAGGAAATTGGTACTGGTACATCATTCATATTTCACCAGTTATTCGTGCAGTTGTTTCTATGTGTGGCTTTATGTAATTACTACCAGTCAAGATATATCATTGTAACATCACAACAAAGTTCCTTTGTAGTACTACTCTGTAATTACAGCCTTCCTCCTGCCACTCCAAACTGCTAATAACCAAGAGTCTGTTCAGTAGTCTGTTAATTGTGAATTAATCTGTTAATTCATGAATGTTGCATAAATGGAAATATATCTTTTTGAGGTTGTCTTTAGTCGCTCAACATAACGAAATCCATCCAGTAAGTTCTTTTTACTGCTGGAAAGTATTCCATAGTATGAATATACCACAGTTTAACCATTCACTCTCTGAAGAGCATTTAGATAATTTTCAGTTTTTGGTTGTCACATAGATGTACATAATTTTATTTTTTATTTTATTTTATTTTTTTTGGTCGTACTGGGGGTTGAACCCAGGGCCTCGCGCTTGCATGCTCTACAAGTGCTCAACCACTGAGCTGTACCCCCAGACCATTTTTCTTTTTTTACTTTTTTTGAGACAGGGTCTCGCTAAATTACATAGACCACCTCTGGTCTCAAACTTGCGATCCTCCTGCCTCCGCCTCCCGAGCCACTGGGATTACAGGCGTGCGCCACCACGCCCAGCTAATGTGCATAAATTTTTGTGTGAAATATACATTTTCATTTTCTGGTTAGCGATTTCATTTTTCTGGCTAGCGATTATATTGTATTTTAATTTAAATAGATATGAAGTCTATAGTCTGATCAAAGTGTTCAATGTCCAAAAGAAAGACAATTTTAATAGCACTAAATATTTAAGTTGGGTCATGAGTCAAAAGTAAATCTCAGTGTAAATTTTTGCCCACAGATGGTAAAATTCATAAATGTAGCTAAAAGAGGCAGTTCTCATGTCTTATTTTTTAGAAGCTAAATTTGTGTTGATTTTTAAAATAATGTATGGTTACTTGATATGAGTTATCATTGTTTAGACTAATAAATCTGGAATTTATTTTGTCGAGTGGTTTGTGTATCCAGTGTACAAGCTGAATCAAGTACTTGAGTGACTACTACATACAGTACACTGGACATAAGGGAACCTTTGGGATTATTTTTGGTATATTATTTATCCTACTACTACTGATATTTAGTTGTCACTGGAGTGTTTGTATTACTGACTTTTGTACCATTAAATTTGTATTTTATTCACAGAAAGATGAGCCAGATGCTTTCAGAGAGCTTGGGACAGGAAATAGAATTGCTACGTGGTTATTTTATGTAAGTCATGGCTAAAACTAAGTTGAGATTTTATTACAACTCCTTTATTTTGATGTGTTAAGTTTGTTCAGCATAGCTCTTGCTTAGTTGTAAAATCTTTGGGATCCTAAGTATTAAAAACTTTTTTGAGCCAGATGTGGTGGTGCATATCTATAATCCCAGCAACTCAGGAGGTGGGAGGCAGGAGGATCATGAGTTTGAAGTCAGAGGCAGCTGGTGCAACTTTATGATACCCTGTCTCAAAATAAAAAGGGAGCAGATGTGTAGCTCAGTGGTGGAGTACTTGTGTAGCATGTACAAGGCCCTGGGTTCAACTCCTCAAAAAATAATTTTTTTTATTGATGTTCATTATAGAAACTTAAAAAGAGATAAGTATAATTTGTTGATAGTCTCACTACTTAGAGATATTTTGGAGGATAGACTTTTTAAGTCATTTGTATATATACAAGAATCCCTATATATACATATATACATTTTAATAATTTTTTTCTTCTGAATTAAATTGATGTAAACTGTATCAAGAAGAATGCATATAACCTAAGTATATAGCTTTATAATTTTTCACAGATAACATCTGGTAATCTGTGCCCAGATCAAGAAATAGCACATTACAATATCCCACAAGTCACCCCAAAACTTTTTTTTCCAGTGGTGAGGATCAAACCTAGTGCCTCACCCATGCTCTGAATGGTTTTAAATAATGGTCATTTTATGATTATCTCTCATGGTAGTGAAGTCAACTAGGCACAATTCATGGTTCGTGCCCCAGATTTCTTGTACTATTGCAGTCAATCTGGTAATGGGGCTTGAAGGTAGAGGTTGGCTGTCCACATGGCCTGGGCTTTCTTAAGACATGATGATTGGATTGCAAGAGAGAGCATCCCAAAAGACCAGTTTCAAAAGTACAAGGAATTAAGACCTGCCTTCAAAACCCATACAGTAAAATTTCTGCTGCTTTCTATTATTCCAAGCAATTGCAAAGGTCTGTCCAGTGTCAAGGTGAGGAAACATAGACCTTACCACTTGAATTGTCATGTAAAAACAGTATATACATTGGGATTGTAACTCATTGACAGAGTGCTTGCCTAGCGTGCATGAAGCCCTGGGTTGGATCCTGAGCATTATGGAAAGCAAAAACAAGGATGTACTATGAGACATACTGGGGTGTCTATTTGGAAAATTCAATCTACCACATCCTTGTAACTTTTAAAGATGTATTTTATATCTAGACTTAATTTTGCTTATTTCATTTTTCTTTCCATATCTTATTATGAAACTGAATCTTTCTTCTTACTCTATATTTTCTTCCTCTCTCCTGTCCCCTTATCTGCAATCTACCCTCTAATCCTCTTACCTTCCGTCCTTATTGCTCTCTCCATTCTCTATGTGCATCCTCACAATTCCATCTTGTTTCTGAAAGGATGTTGTTGTTGTTAGGTGCCGTTGTTGAGTCTGACTCAGCAACCCTATGTACAGCAGATCGAAACATTTGCCGATTCTGTGTCAGGCAAACGATCTTATTTATGGTTAAGCCCATTGTTGCAGACACTATGTCAGTCCATCTGGTGGAGGGTTTTCCTCTTTTGCATTGACCTGCCACTCTCCCGAACATGATGTCTTTCTTTCTCTAGGGATTGATCTCTCCTGATTACATGTCTGAAATATGTAAGACACAGTCTGGCCATTCTTGCTTCCAAGGAGCAATCTGGTTGTGCTTCTAGGACAGATTTGTTGGTTCTTTTGGCAGTCCATGGTATATTCAATAGACATATCCAGCACCACAATTCAAAAGCATCAATTCTTTTCCTGTCTCCCTTGTTCAATGTCCAGCGTTCACAACCATATGATGTGACTGAACATACCATGGCATGAGTCAGATGCACCTTCGTCTTCAATATGACATCTTTGCTTTTCAATACTCTAAAGAGATCTTTTGCCACAGCTTTTCCTAGAGCAATGCGTCTTTTGATTTCTTGACTGCTGCTTCTGCAGGTGTTGATTATAGAGCCAAGCAAATCAAAATCTTGGACTTCAATCTTTCCTCCATTTATTGTGAAGTTGCATAGTGACCCAGTCGTAAGGATTTTTGTTTTGTTGATGTTTAGTCGCAACCCATATTGAAGGCTATGATCTTTGATATTTATCAGTAAATGTTTTAAATCCTCTTCACTTTCAGCAAGCAGAGTTTTGTCATCTTCATAACGCAGGTTGTTAATGAGTCTTCCTCCAATCCTGGTGCTGCGTTCTTTTTCATAAAGTCCAGCTTCTCAGATTATTTCCTCAACATAGAAATTGAAGAGATATGGTGAAAGGATACAGCCCTGACACACACCTTTTTCAACTTTAAACCAAGCAGTGTTTCCTTGTTCTGTTTGAACGACTGCCTCCTGGTCCGCATACAGATTCCTCATGAGTACAATTAGGTGCTCTGGTATTCCCATTTTCTGAAGTGTTATCCATAATTTATATGATCCACATAGTCAAATGCCTTTGCATAGTCAATAAAACATGTATAGACATCTTTTGATATTCTCTACTTATGGCTAATATCCACCTGACATCAGCAATGGTGTCCCTGATTCCCTGCCCTGTTCTGAATCCCACTTGATTTTCCAGTAATTCCCTGTCTATATACTGCCGCAGTCGCTTCTGAATGATCTTTAGTAAAATTTTGCTTGTGTGCCATATTAATGATATTGCCGTATAGTTTGCACATTCAGTTGGATCCCCTTTTTTGGGAATAGGCACAAATATGGATCTCTTCCAGTCAGTTGGCCAAGTAGCTGTTTTCCAAATCTGTTGGCACAAACATGTTAACACCTCCAGTGCTGCATCTGTTTGTTGAAACATCTCTATTGGTATCCCATCAATTCCTGGAGCTTTGTGTTTCACCAGTTCTTCCAAGGCAGCTTCCACTTCGTCCTTCAACACCATTAGTTCCTCTTCATATGCAACCTCTTAGAATGGTTGGTTCATCTACCAATTCTTTCTTATATAATGACTCTGTGTATTCTTCCCATCTTCTTTTGATGTTTCCTGCATCATTTAATATTTTCCCTGTAGAATCTTTCACTACTGCCACTCGAGGCTTGAATTTTTTCTTCACTTCCTTAAGCTTGAGAAACACAGAGTGTGTTCTTCCCCTTTGGTTTTCTGCCTCCAGCTCTTTGCACATGTCATTATAATATTTGTTTTTGTCTTCTCAAGCTGCCTTCTGAAATCTTCTGTTTAGTTCCTTAACTTCATCATGTCTTCCTTTTACTTTAGCTGCTCGATGTTCAAGGGCAAGTTCTAGCATCTCTTTTGACATGTAATTTGGTCTTTTCCTTTTTTTCTTAATCTTTTTAAGAACTTTTTGCTTCCTTCTTGAATGATATCTTTTATGTCATGGCACAACTCCTCTGGTCTCCTATCATTGTGTCTAATGAATTAAACTTATTCTTGAGGTGATCTCTGAACTCAGGTGAGATATACTCAAGGTCATACCGTGGTTCTTGTATACTTGTTCTAATTTTCTTCAGCTTCAGTTTGAATTTGCATATGGGAAGTTGATGGTCTGATCCACAGTCAGCACCTGGTCTTGTTTTGACATTTTGTATAGAGCTTTTCCATTGTCTCTTTCCACATATGTAGTCAATTTGATTACTGTATGTTCCATCTGATGAAGTCCATGTGTATAGTCTCCGTTTATGATGTTGAAAAAATGTATTTGCAATGAAAAGGTCATTGGTCTGACAAAATTCTATCATGCGATCTCCTGCTTTGTTTCTGTCACCAAGACCATATTTTCCAAATACTGAGCCACCTTCTTTGTTTCCACCCTTTGTGTTCCAGTCACCAGTGATTATCATTATGTCTTGATTGCATGTTTGATCTATTTCAGATTGCAGAAGGTGATAGAAGTCTTCCCTTTCTTCATTTGTGGCCTTAGTGGTGGGTGCATAAATTTGAATAAGAGTCATATTAACTGGCCTTCCTTGTAGGCGTATGGATATTATTCTATCACTGACAACATTGGATTTCATCACAGATCTTGAAATGTCTTTTTTGATGATGAATGCAACCCCATTTCTCTTTATAGTTTATCATTCCCAGCATAGGAGACCATATGATTGTCTGACTCAAAATGGCCTATGCCGGTCCATTTTAGCTCACTGATGCCTAGAATATCAATGTTTATGCGCTCCATTTCTCTTTTAACGATTTCTAATTTGCCTAGATTCCTACTACGTACATTCCATGTTCCAGTTATTAATGGATGTTTACAGTTGTTTCTCCTCATTTTGAGTCGTGCCACATCAGCAAGTTGAGCACCCTGGGGCTTTACTCCATTTCTGTCATCACAGTAGACTCTACTTGGAGGAGGCAACTCTTCCCTAGTAGTCTTTTGAGTGCCTTCCAACCTGGGGGCCTCATTTTCAGGCACTATATCTGACAGTGTTTCTTTGCTATTCATAGGGTTTTCAATGGCTAGTTGTTTTGGGAGTGGCTCACTGGTGCCTCCTCCCTAGTCTGTCTTAGTCTGGAAGCTCAGCTGAAACCTGTTCACCATGGGTAACCCTGCTGGTATCTGAGCTACCAGTGGCATGGCTTTCAGCCTCATCGCAACACACAAGCCCCCACAGTGCGTCAAACTGACAGATGTGTGTGGGGAAAGGATGTAAGGTACATTAAATAAAAAATGAGAAATCCCACAAAGGAGAAAACCAGGAGAAAAGATGGTATATATAAATTCATGCTATGAAAGCTTGTATACTTGCCAATTTATCCTACCTTTCCAACTTATCCTACCTGTTATACTTCGTAATACCTACATTTTTCACTTATCACATTGGTAGTTACTTTGGTTTCAATTTGTATTTCTCTTATTAGAAGTTGAGCATCTTTTCAGATGTTTTAAGAGCCACTGATGTTTCCTTTGTTTTTTATATTACTTTGCTTTCTGAATATTGATGCTGTATATTATTTGGTGCACTATCCATATGTGGGCTGGGGTTTAGCTCAGTTGGTAGAGTACTACTCTGCACTCTGAGGACCTAGTTCGATCCCCAGCACTGCAAAAATGGGAGAAGGACATGGCAATCCACTCCCAAACCAATCAAGCATTGAAAATCCTGTGAGAGTCACTATGAGTCAGACTGTTGTAGAAAATTTTAAATAAAAAGTTAAGATGTATAATGTTTGCTTAGAATGTAATTACTAGAACTTAATGTTCCTTGTTTAAAACTTATACATTCCATCCTATAAGTCACCTCCTGTCTTCTTCTTATCTGCCAGTCTACACCCTGTTAGCCATTTCTCAATTTCTTGCATCATGTAGATGTTACCTGCTTGTTTCCATGGTAACTAGCTTAACCCACTTACACATGATCATGTAGGCTGTGCACATGTGGTTTCAACTCACAACCCTCACCCTGTAAACTGTATAACCCCAAGAGAACTGGGGTTTGGGGTCAGTCATGAGAGGACTCATTTCCGTGGACTGACCTTGCTATAGCAACACATTTTTTATTTTACCCAACTCCTGAGTCTCTCAAGTACTTTCGGTTTTTTCACGCCACTTCAAGACCTGACTCAAGGGCACCTAAAACCAACAACTATCCACATATATATATACTATCCTCTTAATGTGTATACCCTTTCTATTTTTGTAAAAGTTACATAGAATTTAAATTAGTATTCATTTCTTCCATTATTTAAATACTATTCTATACAGCATCTATAACTTTTTTTCCTATCATGTAAAAAGTTCCTACAACTTTTAAATATCTCCAAGGTTAGTTTTCTCATTGCATAAGGGCTACTGTTAGGTGCCATTGAGTTGGTGTCTGACTCATAGCAACCCTATGTACAACAGATGGAACACTATTATCATGCTTCTCTGCTATTCATAGAATTTTCAAAGGCTGATTTTTTGGGAATGGGTTGTCTCACCCTTCTCCCAAGCCTACAGCACCTGGTGTTCCCAGGTGGTCTCCCATCCAAGTACTAACCACGCCTGACCCTGCTTAGATTCCAAGATCTGACAGGATCAGACTCAGCAATGGTACGGCTATAGGCCAAGGGCTGTTAGCACTTCATTATTAATTTTATATTACAGTTGTTAAAATACACTTCAGTTAAAAAGTATGATATGAAGATCATATCTTGTATTCTTTGGAACAGCATTTGCCTACCAAATCTAATTTTGTTGGTTTTGGTGTTTGTAAGTCACTTGTTTTAGATGCAGCTCTGTGATACAATGCATAATTGGGTTTTGCTTTTTTGATATGATCAATCTGTATCTGCCTATACATTCTGCTTTTGTTGTTTTAAAAATCTTCACTGTGTGATTTGTTTCTTTTGCCAATTTTGCTGCATGTGCTTTTTCTGTTAATGAAGTTTGTTTTTTTTCTAGATTACCTTTATAACTTCACATTAATTCCTTAATATTCTGACTTCTAATGTGTTGATTCCTTTGCATGAGAAATAAGGCTGATTTTAATTTTTCTTGGCTAAATTTTATTTAGAGAAATATTTCTGTTTCCCTCTAACTATGTGTCTATCCCAAATAATACTCCCATCCCCCTTCCTGACTTTTGTTAATTCCTGTGTTTTTGTAGTTTTTTAAAACTTATATATATAAATCTAAACAGCATTTTGTTTTTTTTGAAAAATTGAGTACCATGCAAAACCCAGCTATAAAAGTAGAAGCCTACATGTTCTCTAAACTCTAGTATTCAGTTCAAATCCTCCTTATAATCACATGATTTTTTTTCTACCAACATTTTTGATAATACCCTCTTGTCTCATAGATGAGTGACGTGTCTGCAGGAGGAGCTACTGTTTTTCCTGAAGTAGGAGCCAGCGTTTGGCCGAAAAAAGTAAGCTTGGTTTATTGTGGTTTGTTTTTGGTCTTTTTGGTTTTCTCCTGAAAGAGAGATGCCACACGTATTTCATGGTCTAATTAATGATTACATTTTTTAAGGTAGTATACTTAAGGACAACATTCTCTCTAGGTAAAATTTGGGGCTTTGGGGGGAGGGGCACAATTTACCATGAATGCCTGGAGGTAAGGCACAATCAGGGATTAGTATTTAAAAGTTTTCAACTGGGCATGCTGTTGCACTTGGGAGGCTGAGGTAAGAAGATCACAAGTTTGAGGTGTACCTAGGCTACATAGTGAGACCCTCTCTCACAAAACCACAAATAAAAGTTCCATTTCTAAAATTGATTTTCATAGGATTTTTCCCTCCATATTGCTATTAGTAGATTTGCTGATTTGTTTTAGCAAATACTTTTTTTTGCCAAGAAATTTTGTGGCATTAGCTTTGTCATATGATCTTTGTTGTTGAGATTTTTGTTTTTTGTTTTTTTTTAAACAGTACTTGGGGGTTTGAACCCAGGGCCTTGCATATACTCTGCAAGTGCTCTACTGTGCTGCACCCCCAGCCCATTTTTTATTTTGAGTCAAGATCTTAAGTTATGCAGGCTGTCTCTGGCCTTGAACTCAGTGATCCTCCTCCCTCCACCTCCTGAGTCACTGGGATTATAGGCATGAGCCACAGTGCCTGGTGATTTTTAAGATGATATAACCGGAACTAAATTAGAGAAATAATTAATTTTGATTTGTTCTCCACAGGGAACTGCTGTTTTCTGGTATAATCTGTTTGCCAGTGGAGAAGGAGATTATAGTACACGGCATGCAGCCTGTCCAGTGCTAGTTGGAAATAAATGGGGTAAATATTTCCTGTATTCTGTGAAAAGAATTTGTGATTTTTGTCTGATATAACTTTAACATCATATGTGATTTGACCAAGGTCCCTGTCTTAATATAAATTTGCATTCCTCAGATCAGCATTTTGTTGACAGATTTTTAACTCCATTTCCACTTGTTATTCTAAGAAACACTAATTGTCTCAAAGTTGAATAAGGCAGTGTCTTCCCCTCAAGAGGCCCCAATCTGATTAAGATTATATACGAATGGATAAATCACTATAGTGTAGTGCATCCTAAGACATAGCTGTAAGCAGGAGGTGAAGGCTCCCTAAGTTTGGAGAGCCTTCTTCAAAACAATTTTGTCCCCTCAGGATAGGACAGTTTTTTGGTTATGTTAGGCGCCAGAATATCTTAACCCCATATATCCATTTCAATATATGTCACTAATCACATTTCAAGTACTTAATAGATACATGTTGCTAGTAGTTAACCATTTGAGGGCGAGCAAGATTAAGGAGTGAGTACTGTTCATTGAGATTTAAAAATTTCCCCAAGTGATTATAATGCATGAGAACCACTGTATACTGTGAGGAGAGGCTGGTTGGGGAGAGAGCAGTTTTGAAGGTTCATTGCATTGAGGAAGCCTATACTAAAGCAGCAGTGAAAGGGTTGAGGAACAAATACTAGACTTAAAACTGATGAATAAAGAGTAGATAGCTACAAGGGCTAATAAAGGTAAAAGAGCCATTAGATACCTAGTTTAGGTATTTTGTACATATCAATGCCATTAATTATGTTCTATGATACCAGAGATGGAGTAGAAAATTAATTTCTTTGGATGTACTTTTGCAAAAAGTTGCCTGTAAACAAGGCAACTTAATGAGCAGTGATTTATCAGAGAATTGCTCCTCTATAGAGGAGAATTTATGTTCATTTTTAATGTCTTGGTTGTACTTTGAAAATAGGTGAAACAATATTCTGCTCTGTGCCTGTATTTTAAGTCCATTTGTGTCTCGTTTCAAGCCTCATATTGAACACTGGAAACTTTTGGAAATGTACATAAACTTAAATATACACATTCATATATAAAATCTTCTGTTTCCAACATTTAGTCACATTTTTCAGTAGTATCTGCCTTTATCTGGTTTTGGTCTTGAACTTTGTTGTTGCAGAAGGAACCCAGGGCTTCAGTGCATGCTAAGCAAACACTCCAACAACTGACCTAAACCCCCTGACCTTGCACTTTTAATCCATGTAAAAAGTTTGTCAAGACCAGCTTTTAGAAGGGAAGAAAATTAATATACTTTTTTCTCTCACAGTATCCAATAAATGGCTCCATGAACGTGGACAAGAATTTCGAAGACCATGCACCTTATCAGAATTGGAATGACAAACAGGCTTCCCTTCTTTTCCTGTTGCTGTACTCTAATGTGTCCAATACACACAGTTCCCAGTCCTAACTTTCAAGAGTTTACAATTGACTAACACTCCATGATTGATTCAGTCATGAAACTCACCCCATGTTTCATCTGTGGACAATCACTTTGTGGGTTTCTCTTTTAAAAAGTAATACTAAATCACCACATTGTATAAATCCTTCAAGTTGAGTTGGCATCACAGCAGACAAGGCAGGAATTAAAAATGAAGAACTTCTTAAAGAACTTTCTGGATGAACAAAAAAAATATATAAGCATCTGATTTTAGTATTTCACTATATCTCAGTGGATGGGTGGTAGGCCAGAGTGGACTGTGTGATTAGGAAGCAGACAGCTTATGATGTGTATCTGGGTATTGTGTTAACCTAGTCATCCTCTTGGTTTATTTTCTGGATCTGTCTGAACACTAGTAATAACAACCGGTAAACTGGGGTTCTAGGTGATGTTTCCCCTCCATACATTAATCTATGTTGATTTTTTTTCTCCTAAGTCCTTTTTAAAGAACATATCTTGCCAGCCCTCTTCTCTCATAGCTCCTCTGTGGTGAATTAAACCGGTATGAGTTAAAGAAAGTTTTTTAATTGAGGTATTTTAACAAAGTCCTGCATAACAGCACCAAGCCTTTAAAACTAAAGTGCTCATTACTTAGTCATTTGTTTCTTTTTCTTAAATGACTAATTATGTTCAAAAATTTTGTTTTTCTTAGTGCTAATACCTTGCCTCTTATTCCTTCTGCAGCGGGGGGGGGGGGGTGATATTGGCATTCTGATTAAATATTGTGCCTTAGGAGACTGGATGTTTAAAAATGCACAGGACCTTTCAATGATGACAGAATTGATTTTTAAAAAAATTTTTCTTAAAAAGCCAAAATGTTTGTTAAAAATTCTGAAATGTATTATAATGACCTATTTATGATCTTAAATCTTTTTTTAAATGTTTCTGTTTTCTGTATGTGTGTTTTTCATATTTAAATCTGAACGTAAGATATAGCAACAATAGGTTAATTCTGATTTATTTATGTTACTTTAGTACTCAAGACCTAGGTTTGTATTCTTGGTTTTCATTCACATTGATGTCACCATGTTATGGAAGAGAAGTTTAGGCTTTCTGAAGCTTCAGGTATTTAATCAAAATGTGTTCCTTTAGGCTGGTGGTGTAGCTTGGTGGCAGAGCTTGCATAGAATACACAGTCCCCTAAGTTTGATCCCCAGCACCACCTGTGCATATATATTTCCTTCAAACAGAGCTCAGCTGTGTTTATGTGGTTATAATAGTAGCCCCTAAGGCTTTCTCATATTTAAAAATAGGGTGTGGTAGTAAAAAGCTGTGAATTCAAGTATGCTAAATCATCCTATACACTGAAATTTTATATTTATGGTGAATCCTCATTTGCACAAGGGCTCTTTTTTGGTTGTGCCTTTTGAAAAATAAGGAAGGTTTGTGGTTAATTCCAACCTACCATACATTCTTGTTTTTAATTTGCACCCTTTCAACAGTTAAAAAATCAGATGAGGATCAGAATCACGTGCAGATGGGATTTGTATTTGTCTCATGCATGAATCCCATCCAACTATAATTCTAATCCACAAGGTTTGTAGCCTCCTAAAACTGTTGAATGGGTGTGGACTAGAATCAAGAATATTTGGTGTCTTTAAGCTATGTATAAAATGAACCATGAAGTTCCTTTCTCTCAATTACTCTTTGTTCCACCAAAAGTATTTTAGCACAGTATATTGAGGATTAAGTTCAGCACTCAGCTCTTGCAACCACAGTTTTCAAAAAACTTTTTAGCCTAGGAGCTGTAGCTCAGGAATGTGTGAGCCCCTGAGCTCCATTCCTAGCACTAATAAAACTTCTCTGGTTAAAGTAAGATGGAAGCAATAAATTGAAAAGTATAGAAATAAAGTGGGAGTTCTAGGTTGGAAAATAAAGTTTAGCAAGTAGAATAAAAATACATATTTCAAAAGGAAATTACATATTCCATGGTCTTACACATTTTCTTGTAATTCAACCCACAATCCCGCATGGGGATTGGTAAACGAGTTAGATCTTATAGAACGCTCACAGAGTTTCATAATTACCAATGATTTTTCTTTCTAAATGAAGAGAGGAAAATCTAGTGTGAAGCTTTAATCTCGTTGTCATCACAATTTATTTTCATACCACAGCTATAATAACAGCAACGGGGAAGGTAGAGGATTACAAGTTTGAGGCCAGAGGCAGCCTGTATAAATTAGTAAGACCCTGTCTCAATATAACAAAACTAAAAAGAGGCCAGGGTTGCAGTTCAGTGGTAGAGTGCTTGCAAAGTATGTGCAAGGGTCTGAGTTCAACCCCTCGATACCACCAAAAATAAATAAGGGCTAGAATTATGCTAGAAAATGCAAAAACTCTGGTTTCCTCACCAATCCTTAGCATATTCTTCAATATTAGAAATTTGAGCATTCATTAACTTTAAATATGAAATCATTACTAGTATGGAGCTAACTGAAATATCCACCAGGACATCCTAAACAGTAGGGTAAGTAAATGTGATAACTAGAATAACTGGCAGGGCTGGGGTTTTAGTTCAGTTGGTAGAGTGCTGCTCTGTGCACTCTGAGGCCCTGGGTTCAATCCCTAGCACTGCAAAAATGGGAGAAGCACCCGGCAGCCCACTCCCGCAACAATCAACCATCAAAAACCCTATGAATAGCAGAGAAGCACTGACATAGTTCTAGGCATGGCACAATGTTGGGGAATGTTTTTTCTGTTATGCACAGGGTCGCTGAGTCAGCCCCAACTCGACTGGACCTAACAACAACAGATAATAACCTAGTAAGGTTATAAAAAGAATGAAGCAACTCAATTGGCTAAATGATAAATGCAGTGACGAAAGAACCAATCAACCATCTAGCTACTTTAGTAAAAGTATAATAAAATGATTATATCTCTTCTGAACCCTCTTACACGGTAGTAAGCAGTAAAATAACATATGTAATATAAACTAATGTATATGTTGGTGTGTATCAAGTCAGTGCTGCTGAGAACATAAATATCTTTCTGTAATCACTTTAGTGTTGACCACTATATGCAAGGTCCATATCAGCTTAAGGACATTAGCTGAAAAATGAACGACTTATGTGCACCACACTAAGGGCTAAACAGCTGAATGACTTGGAAACTTAGAGTGTAATACCAAAACACACTCAGGATTGAGTGACTATATTTCATAATTTTGCCTATTCCTATTCCAAATCACATGATTTAAAGATTGCAAGGAGAAAGCAGAAGATAAAAATGACATTTTAATCTGGATAGCCAGCAACATAAGGACTAATTTCTTGTCCTTTGGCAACAACTAGTTCCACTATGGTAGAAGTTGATGTGTTAAAAAGGAATAACATTGGCTAACTTAGGAATGGATTATCAACACTATCAAATTATCAGATTTATCTGAAGAAAATAGATTTCATATTTTAATTATCCTAATGTCCTTGGATATTATCCTACCACCCTGATGGTGTTTTGTAAAACTAACTATAGTAAACCCCTTAAGTTCTTGGCTGCTTGCTTTCTTAACCTTTGAAGACTTTATAATTTATTTTCTATATAAATGTAGCCTTAGGTTAAATATAAATTTTGACACAGGAAGACTGATAAGACTGCTTTACTGTTGAGCTTTTTTGTAGCTTATCAATTGTATAAGCAGATGGTAAGTAAAAGAAACAATCAAAAGGAATCACAGTTCCAGTTTCTGCACTGGCCCCGAAGCTTGCCTCTACCTTCTGCTTTTGAGGCCCTGTTGAATCCCTTTACAGGGCTATTCTATTGAAAGTAGTCATGCAAAGAAATATAATCACAGATAAGCTCTAAAATCTGAAAAAGGAAAATCCTCAAAGTTTGTCATTTGGTCTTTCCAATTTCATAATAGGTTTATTTCTAATATATATCTGTTTTAGGCTTACCACTTTAAAGAATTCAGAATAAAACCATTTTGTATACATAGTGACGTGTGCTTTGACATTGCATCACTTTAGAAAGTATTTCAAGTCATCTGCAGCTTTACCATGGTGGTGTCCCCATCCTGTCAGATCTTGGAAGCTAAGTAGGGTCAGACCTGGTTAGTACTTGGATGGGAGACCACCTGGGAACACCAGGCACTATAGGCTTGGGAGAAGGACCTGGCAACTCACTCCCAAAAAACAATCAGCCATTGAAAACTATATGAATAGCAGAGAAGCATGACAATAGTGTTTCATCTGTTGTATGTAGGGTCTTTATGAGTCCGGACACCGACTCCACAGCACCTAACATTGTCTGAAGTCAGCTGTCTCTTAGAATATGCATTCATTTAAATTCCACAAAGAATCAGAATTGTTAAATCATCTACTTAAAAGTCATAAGTACAGTTGATCTTTCCATTGTGGGTTTTACATGAGTTTGGATATATCATGATTTAGATTATATAAAATACATAATTAATTTCTAACAAGACATTAATCTTACCCTTCAGTACTTGCATAAATCAACATTAAAGCTTAAGATGAAATAACTTACACTGTAGTTGAACTATGTTCTATTTTTACTCTAAAAGGCAAAAATATTGAGGTTCTGTGGCATGAAACACCTTTTAGACTTATCATGAGATAGAAAAAAGTAGCCCTTTGTAAAATTAACCAGGGTTTCTTGCATTCCCATTTTATTTCTGCAATATGGGGGAAATAGCATATGGAAAGTTCAAGTAAAGCAATAATCTCTGAATAGTGCTATTCATGAGTGGCAGTATGTAGATGAGCTGCCATGGGGTTACTTATTCTGTAGTCAAGGAACTTTTATCAGTATGAAAATTACCTCAAAAAGTACATGTTTGATTTAGTTCAGTTTTTTAAGAGCAAAACTTTATGAAAATGTGTTATTTGCATTGTAGTGCCAACTCCTTATCTCACTGGAAACCAGCATTTTTAAAGGGACATTACTGAATTCCCAGGTTCCCTGCATTGAACTAGAGAGAGGAGAGCAGAACTTAGTTCCAGTGTTCCATCTTGTCTGGGACCAATCTGTTTAATTTAACTCAGGCCTCAGGGAAAGCCTTCAGGACTTTAAGCCATCACCCCAGCCTGATCTCAAAACTCAGACTGTATCCTGATAATTAGTGAAGATAATTAGTGATGTCCTTGGCATGAATGTAGCCTGTAACAAATGAAAGAAGTAACTGTAACACACTCGTCAGAAATATGCTCAGAAGTGCCAGGTGCGGTGGCGCACGCCTGTAATCCCAGCGACTCTGGAGGCGGAGACGGGAGGATCGCAAGTTTGAGACCAGAGGCAGTCTGTGTAATTTAGTGAAACCCTGTCTCAAAAACTTAAAAAAAAAAAAAAATGGGCTGGGGGTGCAGCTCAGTGGTCCAGCACTTGCAAAACATGCAGGTGCGAGGCCCTGGGTTCAACCCCCAGTACCTGAAGAAAAAAAAAAAAAAAGAAATATGCTCAGAGAACTTAAGAAAAACATGGACAAAGACCTAAAAGAAGCCAAGAAAATGATATGAACAAAATGAGACTACCAAAAAGATATAAAATGGAGCCATATGGATTCTGGAGCTGAAATATATAACTCAATTCAGAAATTCACTAAAAGCTGGGAGTGGTGGTGCATCCCTGTCATCTAGTACTTGGCATGCTGAGGTAGGAGGATCACAAGGTCAAGGTCAGTCTGGGCTACACAGTGGGACCTTGTTTCCAAAATAAATTCACTAAAGCCAGGTACCATGTAGAACACCTGTTATCCTAGAGACTCAGGACGCTGAAGCAGAGGATCACAAGTTTAAGGCCAGAGGCAGCCAGCACAACCTAAGACCCTGTCTCAAAAAATTTAAAAAAGCCCAGTGCGGTGGTGCACACCTGTAATCCCAGCAGCTGGGGAGGCAGAGGTGGGAGGATTGCAAGTTCGAGACCAGAGGCAGTCTGCGTAATTTAGCAAGACCTTGTCTCAAAAAGTAAAAAAAAAAAAAGGGCTGGGGGCACAGCTCAATGGTCCAGCACTTGCAAAGCATGCAGGCGCGAGGCCCTGGATTCAACCCCCAGTACCACAAAATAAATAAATAAATAAATTGTTGTTGTTGATGTTAGGTGCCGTCGAGTCGGTATCCAACTCATAGCGATCCTCTGTACAACAGGGGAAACACTATTGTCAGTGCTTCTCTGCTGTGCATAGGGTTTTCAATGGTAGATTGATTTTTGGGAGGGGGTTGCCAGGTCCTTCTCCCAAAATAAATAAAAAGTAATGTTAAAAAGGGGGAGTAAGGGTACAGTTCATTGCAAAAGCACTTGCCAAGCATGTGCAGGGGCCTGGGATCAACTCCAGTACTGAAGGAAATAAAAAGAAAAGGACTCGAGTTGAATCAACAGCACAACAGAATTCAGGTTAGATAATTATAACAGTATGTTACACGTAATCCCCATGATAGCCACAAAGAAAATATCTGTAGAATATACACAAAAATAAGGGAATCAAAACAAATTCCTACAAAAAAGAAACATAAAGGAGGCCACTAGTAAGAAAAAAAGTGGGGGGAACCCCCAAAAACAAAGCATCAATGATATTCTTCCCTATCAGTAATTTCTTTAAATATAAATGGACTACACTCTCCAAAACATGTATATTAGCATAGTGGATAAAACAACAGCAACAACGACAAAAAAGAAACTCACTATAGATATAAAGACAGGTTGAAAGTAAAAGATGGGAATACACATTCTCTATCAAAATCCCAGTGAGGGATTTTGCAGAAATAGAAAAATTCATCCTAAAATTAACAAGGAATCTGAAGGAATCCTAAATAGCCAAAAATGTTGAAAAAGAATAGTATGGGAGGTCTTTAAATGATTTCAAGATTTACTACAAAACTACAGTAATTCAGATAGTGTTGTTACCAGCATAAAGACACATATAAATAGTTTGAATAGAATAGTGACCAAGAAAGAAATCCTTGTAATTCAACAATAAGGTAAAGAGAATCCAGTTTTTAAAAATGGGCAAAGGATTTGAGTAGATGTTTCTCAAAAGACACACAAATGGCTAACAAACACATGAAAAAATGTCCAACACCAGTAATCACTTAAGGAAATGCAAGTCAACTATGATAACTTCAAGATTACTATTACTAAGAAAATAAAGTGTTGGCTAGAATGTGAGAAAATTGGAATCCTTCCATGAATGGAGGGATATTACTATATATCTTTAAAATCTAATCCATATCCTTTCAACAGTTTTGGAGGGCTACAAATATCCAGTGTGGGTTAGGATCACATATGGATTGGATTCACAGAACAGAGCTCTCAACCCAGCTCTCCACTGCAAATCCAACCCATAGGTGATTCTAGTTAGAATCTGATTTTGCAGACTTCAAACTATTGAAGGCTTGGGGTTTAGCTCAATTGATAGTGCTGTAGCACACACTCTGAGGACTCAGGTTAGAACCCCAGCACCACAAAAATGGGAGAAGAAAGTGCCAATCCATTCTCAAAGCAATCCTAAAACAATGAGACATTGAAAACCCTGAGTGTCACCTGGAGTTGGACACAACTCCAGGACACCTAACAACAAAAAACTATTGAAAGAGTATGGATTAGTTAAGAGAATATACAGTAAATGGTACAACCACAGTGGAAGATGGTATGTTGATGTTAGGTGCCATTGAGTGTAGTCTGACTCACAGCAAACTTATGCACAGTGGAACAAAACACTCCCCGATTCTGTGCCAGGCACACAATCTTATTTGTGTTTAAGACCATTGTTGCAGACACTGTGTCAATCTGTCTGGTGGAGGATTTTCCTTGTTTTCATTGACCTGCCACTCTCCCAAACATTGATGTTTTTCTCCAAGGATTGGTCCCTCCTAACTACATGTCTAAAATACATAAGGTGCAATCTAGCCATCCTTGCTTGCAAGGAGCACTCTAGTTGCACTTCTAGGACAGATCTGTTGGTTCTTTTGGCAGTCCATGGTATATTCAATAATCATCTCCAGCACCATAATTCAAAAGCATTAATTCTTTTCGTGTTTTCCTTGTTCACTGTCCAGCTTTCACAACCATATGATGTGAGTGAAAATACCATGGCATGACTCAGGCACCCCTGTCTTCAATGTGACATCTTTACTTTTCAATACTCTAAAGAGATCTTTTGCCACAGATTTTCCCAAAGCAATGTGTCTTTTGATTTCTTGACTGCTGCTTCCGTGGGTGTTGATTGTAGAACCCAGCAAAGCAAAATCATGGACAACTTCAATCTTTTCTCCATTTATTGTGAAGTTGCATACTGACCTAGTTGTAAGGATTTTTGTTTTGTTGATGGTTGTCGCAACCCATACTGAAGGCTATGTTCTTTGATCTTCATCAGTAAGTGTTTCAAATCCTCTTCACTTTCAGCAAGCAGAGTTGTGTCATCTGTATAACACAGATCGTTAGTCTTCCTCCAATCCTGATGCCATGTTCTTCCTCATGAAGTCCAGCTTCTCGGATTAATAATTCAGCATATAAATTGAAGAGATATGGTAAAAGTATATAGCCCTGATGGACACCTTTCTCAATTTTAAATCACGCAGTGTTTCCTTGTTCTGTTTGAACAACTGCCTCCTGGTTCACATACAGATTCCTCATGAGTACAATTAGGTGCTCTGTTATTCCCATTTTTTGAAGTGTTATGCATAATTTGTTCTGAACCACACAGTCAAATGCCTTTGCATAGTCAATAAAACATAGACATCTTTCTGATATTCTCTACTTTTGGCCAATATCCACCTGGCATCAGCAATGATGTCCCTGGTTCCCCACCCTCTTCTGAATCTGGCTTGATTTTCCAGCAGTTCCCTACCTACATACTGGTGCAGTCACTTTTGAATAATCTTTAGTAAAATCAAAAGTTAACATGATCCAGAAATTCCATTTCAGAATATATACCCAAAAAGAAATGAAAGCAAGGACTCAGAGATATTTGTACCCCCATGTTCATAGCAATCTTATTCAAGATTGCCACTGTTGTTAAGTATTGTCAAGTTGGGTCTGACTCATAGTAACCCTACATACAACAGATGAAACACTACCTGCCACTGTGCCAACCCTGGCACTATTGTCAGTGCTTCTCTGCTGTTCATTTTTTTTTTTTTTTTTTTTTTGATGGCTGATTGTTTTGGGTATGGGCAGCTGGATCCTTCTTCCAAGCATACAGCACCTGGTGTTCCCAGGCAGTACCCCATCCAAGTACCAGGCCCAACCCTGCTTAGTTTCTGAGATCTAATGAGATTAGATGTGAGAGTGGTATGGCTGTAGACCACAGTTGCCATGTTGTTGTTTTTCGGTGCCATTGAGTCATGTCTGACTCATAGTGACCCTCACAGGGTTTTCAATGGCTGATTGTTTCTGGATTGCCTAGGGAGTGCATTGCCACGTACTTCTTCCATTTTTGCAGTGCTGGGAATTGAACCCTGGACCTCCGAGACTGCAGAGCACACTCTACCAACTAAGCTAAATCCCAGCCCTACAGTTGCCATAGGTGGAAGCAAAGAAACAAATGGGTAAACAAATGCTTTATATACATAAAATAGAGTATTACTCAGCTGAAAAGATGGAAATTCTGACATATGCTCAACACTGATGAACCTTAAAGACATTATGTTAAGTGAAACACAACAGACATAGAAGAACAAATACTGCATTCCACTTATATGAGGCACCTAGAGTAATCAAATGCATAGAAAGTAGAATGATGGTTTCTTGGGATAAGAGATTGCCAGCTTGTAGAGAAGAGAAAGACTGGAATTACTATTGAATGGGTACAGAGTATCAGTGGGGGAAAAGGAAGTTCTAGTGATAGTGGTGATGGTTGCACAACAGTGTGAATATACTGAATGTCACCTAACTAAACACTTAACAATTTGCAAGCACTGTAGCTGGTGGTTGAGCCTGTATTTAATGTGCCCAACACTCTGGGTTCAATACTCAGCCCCCCTCAAAAATAACCAGAACACTTTATGTATATATCATAATTTTTAAAAATTGGAAAAATTTAATTTTTGGATTGTTGTTGTTAGGTGCCATTGAGTCAGTGTCCAACTCATAGTGACTCTATATACAACAGGCAAAACAGTATTGTTAGTGCTTCTCTGCTATTCATAGGGTTTTCAATGGCTAAATGTTGCTTGGGAGTGGGTTGCTGTGTCCTTCTCCCAAGCCCATAGCACCTGGTGTTCCCAGGCCTGACCCTGCTTAGCTTGTATACCCATGTTTATAGCAGTATTATTGACGATAGCCAAAGGTAGAAGTAACCCCAGCATCTGTCTACAGATGAAGGGATAAAATAAAGGTAATAACAAGGTAGTTTAAAAAAATTTTTTTTTAATTTAGAAATAAATAAAAACTCATCAGGCACAGTGACACAGCCTGTAATCCCAGTGACTCAGGAGGTGGATCATGAGTACCTATGCAGAGGCAGCCTATGCAACCTGGCAAGACTGTCTCAAACGAAAAAGTAAAAAATGGTCTGGGGGTGTAGTTCAGGGGTAGATCATTTGCAAAGCATGAATGAGGCCCTGGGTTCAACCATTCAGTACTGCAAAAAAGGAGGAGAGTATAGCTAGGGGTACAGCTCAGTGGTAGAGAACTTGCAAGGCCCTAGCTTTAATACCCTAGTAGAAAAGGGGAAAAAACATCAAGAGAAAGTTAAAAACATTGAAAATGAGCAAAGAAGATGTAACAGCAATCCCAAAACAAAACCAAGGAATGAGAATAAAGTTTAAACATATCAAGAAAAGTTTTCTAAAATGAAAATACTTAAAACTATATAAAAAGGATACATTGTATATCTGAAAATATGAGCCAGAATGACCAACATGAATACCTTCTACTAAGTTACCAGATTTTAACAAGAGGGAGAAATCTTCTGGCCATTTAAGCAAATAGCGTATGATTTACAAGGAAGGGAAAATAAGATTATTATGTGCTGTTGACAGCAATACTTCATCTCATACAGAACATGAATTAATATATTTAAGATAGTAAAGAAAAGAATGTACAGCATTATTACCTATAAAAAACACAGATAAATCTATCAACATGCAGGAACTCAGAACATATTGTTCCCATAATTTTTTCCCCAAAGAATCTACTAGAAAATGGGCTGCAGACACCAGAATGGATATTATGAAATAAATATGAGAGACAATGAAAGCACTGTATCAATAATCTGTGGGATACACTAGTAGTGACAGGGGAAATATATAACTTTTAATGATTGCTTATTTTTCTGAGACAATCTCTCCATGTAGCTGAAGCCACCCTTGAACTCACAATCCTCTTGCCACAGCTGCCACCCCTGTACCCACTGCAGGGATTACAGGGATGTGGCCCCAAGCCTGGATAATGTTTATGATTTTTAAATATATTTTAGTAGTATACTAGAGTATTCAGTGAGAAGTAGCATAGAGAAAGCCTAGAGGAAGTGGGATAAAAATAAGCAGTACTTAGATAAAAGTTTGTGACACCAAACACCTATGTTAGAAGAAAAATGTGAACTTAATCCTTATCTGCTATTGCTAGGCCCTGTAAAACCTAAGTGTGGGTATGTGTGCTGGGTCATATGTGACCCCATGCACACACACAATACCAGTTAATGGTTAAGTTCCCACCTTATGAAGCTAGTAAAGCCATACAATGGAATGTTAATTAACTAAAAACGAAAGTCAGTCAGTCACCAGGGACCTCACAATGTATGATTCCATATATATGAAATGTCCAGAATAGGCTCCATAGGTACAAATAGTGGTTGCTTTTAAAGTTGTGATGGAGGCATAGTTCCGTGAATATACTAAAAGCCACTGAAATATAATTATGTAAAGTATACATATTTTATCATTTGTATGTTATGTGGATTATATCTTAAGGCTGTTTTTTTAAAGCTGGAAAAGACCAAATTAAACCAAAGTAAACAGAGGAAGGTAGAAAAGATCAGAAATAAATGAAATAAAAGTATGACAGATTAGAGAAATTCAAAGAAAACAAAACTTGATTTCTGGAATAGATTGATAGAAATGAAAAACCTCTAACTAAACATAAGGAACAAAGAAGAAACAAATTGTCACTACCAGGCATGCAAAGGAGGACATTACTATAGATTCTATGGATATTAAGGGTAATGGACGATTAAGACAGAGCTATCCCAATTAGAATCTAAAAAGATAATTCAAAGAATTAATGAGACTAACAGCTGATTCTTTGACAAGATTAATAAAATAGATGCACTGGGAGCGGTGGCGCACACCTGTAATTCCAGCGGCTCGGGAGGCAGAGGCAGGAGGATTGCACGTTCAGGACCAGAGGTAGTCTGTGTAACTTAGCCAGACCCTGTCTCAAAAAAGTAAAAAAAATGGACTGGGGTGCAGCTCAGAGGTCCAGCACTTGCAAAGCATGCAAGTGTGTGGGGCCCTGGGTTCAATCTCCAGCACCAGAAAAAAAAATTTTTTTAATAAAAAAAAATAAAATAGATACACCCCTAGTATCTCACCAAAAGAAGAAAAAAGGCCAATCTTGTAAAAATTAGAGACAAGAAAGGAATCATAACCACTAATTCCAACAAAATTCAGAAAATCATTAGACAATAGTTTGAGAAACTGTATTTCCCCAAATACAAAAATACAGAAGAAATGGGTAAATGTATTAATATATAATTTATCAGAGTTAAGCCCAGAGGACATAAACAATCTAAACAGACCTATTGAATACACTGAAATAGAAAAGGTAATAAAAAACCTCCCAACAAAAAAGAGCCCAGGACCTGACGGGTTCACAGCCAAATTCTAACAAAGAAGAATTTATACCAGTTCTCCTCAAATTATTTCAAAAAGTAGAAAAGGAGGGAGCACTCCCCACTAATTCCATGAAACCACCATCACCTTGATACCTGAACTGGGCAAGGATGCATCTAAGAAAGAAAACTATAGACCAATTTCCCTAATGAACATAGATGCAAAAATTCTCAACAAAATCCTAGCAAACCAAATTCAGCAACAGATTAAAAAGATTATTCATCATGACCAAGTGGGATTTATTCCACAAATGCAAGGCTGGTTCAACATACGAAAATCGATCAATGTAATTCAACATATCAAGAGATTTGCAAACAGAAAACACATGATCATCTCAATCAATGCTGAGAAGGCCTTTGACAAAGTGCAACACCTTTTCATGATAAAAACCCTGGAGAAGATAGACATAATAGGAGAATATCTAATCATAAAGGCCATTTATGGCAGATCTATAGCTAATATCATATTAAACAGAAAAATTGAAGCCATTTCCTCTAAGATCAGGAACAAGCCAAGGATGCCCACTCTCTTATCTTATTTAACATTATGATTGAAATCCTAGCCAGAGAAAACAGACTAAGAAATCAAAGGGATACAGACAGGCAAAGAAGAGGTCAGATTATCCTTATTTGTGGATGACATGATCCTTAACCTAAAGGACCCCAAAAACTCCTCTAGAAAACTTTTAGGCCTAATTAACTCTGGCAGCAAAGTGGCAGGATACAAAATTAACACTCAAAAATCAGTAGCCTTCCTTTACACTGTGAGCAGGAAGAGAAGGAAATTAAGGTTACAATCCCTTTCATGATAGCCCACCAAAAACTTAAATACTGACGAATCAATCTAATTAAAGAGCCTAGAGAGCTCTACAAGGAAGACTTCAAAATATTAAGAAAGAAGTTGCAGAGGATACTAGAAGGCGGAAGGACCTCCCTTGATCATGTATCGGGAGAATCAATATCGTAAAAATGGCTATACTACCAAAAGCAATTTATGGATTTAATCTCCATTAAAATTTCAATGACAGACTTTGCAGAAATAGAAAAGAAATAGAAAAAATAATCCAGAAATTCATATGGAAACACAAAAGACCACGTATATCCCAAACACTCTTAAGCTGCAAAACTAGTGCAGATGGGATCATAATCTCTGACTTTAAACCATACTACAGGGCTGTTGTAGCAAAAACAGCTTGGTACTGGCACAAAAATAGGCCTGAAGACCAGTGGAACAGAATGGAGGACCCAGAGATGCACCAACACATCTATAGCCACCTGATATTTGACAAAAGAGTTAAGCAGGAAAATTGGAGAAATCAACAAATGATGCTGGGAAACTTGGATCTCCACCTACAGAAAAATGAAAACACACCCTTACCTCTCAATATTCATGAGGATTAACTTGAAATGGATAAAATACCTCAACATAAAACCAGAAACCTTAAAATTACTAGAAGAAAAGATAGGCAATATGCTCCACCATACAAGCATAGGAAAGCATTTCCTTAATAAGACTGCAATTGCTCAGGAAATTGAAACAAGAATAAATGGGATTACATGAAATTAAAAAGCTTCTGCATAGCAAAGGAAGCAATCAACAGAGTTAAGGAAGAGCCCACTGAATGAGAGAAAATCTTCACATCCTACACATCTGACAGAGGACTAATTTCCAGAATTAACAAAGAACTCAAGAAAGCAACTTCCAAGACAACAAATAATTCAATACACAAGGAACTGAACAGAGAGTTTTCAAATGAAGAAGTTCATAAGGCCATGAAGCACATGAAAAAATACTCAATATCCCTAGCCATTTGTTGTTGTTGTTAGGCGCCTTCGAGTTGTGTCCGACTCATAGCGACCCTCATAGGGTTTTCAATGGCAGATTGTTTCGGGATTGCCTTGGGAGTGGGTTGCCACGTCCTTCTCCCATAAAAGTTTGTTGTTGTTAGGTGCTGTTGAGTCGGTATCCGACTCATAGTGACCCTCACAGGGTTTTCAATGGCAGATTGTTTTTCGGGATTGCCTTGGGAGTGGATTGCCAGGTCCTTCTCCCATTTTTGCAGTGCTGGGAATTGAACTTGGGACCTCAGAGACTGCAGTGCAGTGCTCTACCAATTGAGCTAAATCCCAGCCCCCCTAGCCATTAGGGAAATGCAAATCAAAAAAAAAAAAATTCTGAGATTCCACCTTACTCCAGTAAGAATGGCCAAAATCAACAAAACAAATAATAACAAATGCTGGCGAGGTTGTGGAGAAAAAGGAACCCTCTTCCACTGGTGGTGGGACTATAAATTAGTTCAACCACTTTGGAAATCAAAATGGAGATAACTCAGACAACTAAAAATAGAAGAGTTATACAACCCAGTTATACCATTACTGGGAATATACCCAAAGGGAGACAAGTTGTCATACCACACAGACACCTGTATCTCCATATTCAATGCAGCACTTTTCACAATAGCAAGGTTATGGAACCAACCAAGGTGCCCATCAACAGAAGAATAGATTTAAAAACTATGGTACATATACACAATGGAACACTACTCCGCAATTTAAAAAATGAAATAATATCATTTGCAGCAAAATGGATGGAAGTGGAGATCATCATCTTAAGTGAACAAACACAAGCCCCAAATGAGAAATACTATATGTTCTCACTCATATGTGGGTGCTGAATCATACCTAAAGGAAGGAAAAAAATCCTGTACATATATTGATATATAAAAATGCACAATTAAACTTAGGAGGAAGGGACAATATAAGGAGTGGAAAGGAGGAGGGAGGGATCTAGTAGAAGGAAGCAAAGATTGGAGAAGATGGGATGGGGAAAAGCCAATGAGGAGGGATGAAGGGGGAGAGGTCAATCTCAATGTAAACAGCACAACTGCATGAGTATGTTGGAAAAATAGGGGAAGATAACCCCAATAAGTATCATAGTTTCGCTACATACTAGCCATAAGGCTCTATAAACTGTGGGTCAATGAAAGTCTTGCTAGAAGTGATGTAAAGGATGCATAATGGAAAAAGCCAATGCTGTATTACTGTGTACCCCATCATCATTTACTAATAAAGAAAAAAAGGAGAATGAAATATTATCTTTGTAAGAATAACTTGGACAACTTATAAAATAAACAAATTTCTTAAATGAGACAAATTACTAAAATCTACTCAAGAAACAAAGACTGAATAGCCCCATATCAAGTAAAGAAATTAAATAATTATAATGTTATATCAGAGTAAGAGGCCTAGCTGGCTTTGCTGGTGAATTCTATCAAACACGTAAGGGAGAATTCTAACCTACAGAAACTGCTTCAGAAAAGAGGATGGAAACTTTCCTACTCATTTTAAGAGACAAGCATTACCCTGATACCAAAACCAGACACAGGCAGTCAAAGGAAGAAACGATCGACATCTTTCAGGAGCATAGATACAAAATACCTTAACAAAGTATTACCAGGTCCAATTATTTTTATCTCAAAGCTATAATATTGGTTTAATGTTCCAAATTCAACCTAAGTAATTCACCATAGTACCAGGATGAAGGAGAGGAAAAAATACACAATCATGTCAATAGATGCAGAGAAAGCATCTGATAAATCTCAGTACCATTAATGATTTTTTCAAAAAAGACACAAATTTCCTTAATTTGATAAATGACATTCACCCAAACCTTGATCTATCTATATGTATATATGCATATATATGTGTGTGTGTGTGTATATATATACATACACACATATATATACACACACACACATACACACACACCAAATATATACTTAACCCTCATCAATTCATCAGGTGTTTACCTGAGAGAACTGAAAATATATAAGAATTTCAATACTGAATATGAATGATCACAGCAGCATTATTCACAAATTTCCATCTACAGTGGCATGGGTAAATCATGGCATAGCCATTCAGTGTAATATCTCTCAGTAATCAAATGAATCTGTGATATATGCAATGGTATATATGGATCTCAAGAACATGCTGAATAAAAGAAGCCAGACACAAAAGAGTAAATGCTCTATTTGTTGTTGTTAGGTGCTGCTGAGTTGAATCCGACTCATAGCGACCCTATGTACAGCAGAACGAAACATTTCCCGATTCTGTGCCAGGCACATGATCTTATTTATGTTTAAGCCCATTGTTGCAGACACTGTGTCAATCCATCTGGTAGTCAATCCATCTTTTTTTTTCACTGACCTGCCATTCTCGCAAACATGATGTCTTTTATGCCATTGTAGGAAAGAAATTTATAATAATAGAGATAGCCCACTGCTTGCCATGGGCCAGAGTTAAGTGGGGGTAGGGTAGGGATTGACATAAAAGGTACAAAAGGGACATACTGGGATGCAAAAATGTTCTGTATTCTGGCAGTGGTTATTCAGGTGTATACACAAAACATTTTGTTGTTGTTGTTAGGTGCCATTAGAGTCGAGTCTGATTCATAAAGACCCTATGACCAACAGAACAAAACACTCCTTGACACTGTGCCATGCCCGGCACTATGTCAGTGCTTCTCTGCTATTCATAGGTTTTTCAATGGCTGTTTTGAGAGTGGGCTGCTGGGTCCTTCTCCCTAATCTGTTTTAGTCCGGAAGCTCAGCTGAAACCTGCCCACCAGGGGTGGCCCTGCTGGTATCTGAGGTATTGGTGGCATAGCTTTCAACATCACAGTAACAGGCAAGGCCCCGTAGCATGACAAGCTGACAGACATGTGGGAGAAAAGTATAGCAGGTTTAAAAGGTGTTATTAAAGTAGAGATAAAATGCTACTATGTTCAGAAGAGAAAGATAGTTTGTAGCTTTTAGGGACCAGTGGTGGTGGGAGGGTGCTGAAGGGTGGAATATAGGCAGGGCTGTTGAGGGATAGGATAGATGGCACCTGAAAGTAGATGGGCATTGGTAATTGAAGGGAAGGCAAGGGAAAAGGCAGTTCAAAGTTGGGAATAGTGAGGAATTAACACTGACAACACATAGTATAGGAAGAGAAACAATGGATAATGTAAGTTGAAAAAGGTAGGTTAGGACCAGATCTTGAAGTTGCTTGGATCCCAGGTGAAGAAATCTGGTTTGATTTGGCAAGCAATGGGGACAAATGGAAGTTTAATGAGCAGAAAAAGAGAGAGACAAGGAGGGAGGGAGGGAGGGAGAGGCAGATGAACAGACACTGACTGAGGACTCTGATGGCAACTCATAAACTGAGGTGACAGAAAAAAAAATAGAGGAGTGCTTCAGTAGTAGAGTTGCGCAATTCAGTTTTCTTTCCTTTCCTTTTTTTTTTTTTTTTTGGTGGTACTGGGGGTTGAACCCAGGGCCTCATGCTTGCATGCTCTGCAAGTGCTAGACCACTGAGCTGCACCCCCAGCCCATTTTTTTACTTTTTGAGACAGAGTCTAAGTTACACAGACTGCCTTTGCTCTCGAACTTGCGATCCTCCTGCCTCCAAAGCCACTGGGATTACAGGCATCTGCCACTGCGCTTGGGCCCCAATTCAGTTTTCTAAAAGTTAAAACTAAGCCCCTGCTGAGGCGTGTTTGTGGATGGGTATTGTGATTTTTGTGGGGGGAGACTATGGCAGAGTTCACCTTTCTAAGTTCACCCTTTCCCCCAGGGCCTCAATACAGAGTCAGTTTTTTGTTTTGTTTTGTTTTGTTTTTTCCCCAGTACTGGGGTTTGAACTCAGGGCCTTGCAAGTGCCAGACCACCGAGCTGCACCCTCAGCCCATTTGTTTTTACTCTTTTGAGACAGGGTCTTGCTAAATTATGCTGACTGCCTCTGGTCTCATACTTGTGATCCTTCTGCCTTTGCCTCCTGAGCTGCTGGGATTACAGGTATGCACCACCGCGCCCGGTGCCAGAGTCACTTTTTAAAGTAAACATTAAATAGTCTTTTTTCATCTATCATAGCTCATTGCCTGTAAATGGCATGCACTACCTTATTCCTTTTAACCATAGCCAGAGAGTCAATGTTTTCAGTCTCCCCACAGAAGCTCTGGGGTGCTTCTCAGTGGTTTCAGGAACACATTAAATGCCCAGCTGATCAGAGTCATCAAATACACAGCCAGGTCCTAATTTTCCAGATGCTCCAAAACTTGGACTTATAATCAATCCCAAGATTAATACTTCCTCCAGGGACGTCTGCAGTTATTCCTTCAGATCACCTGTTAAGGATCTCACCTTGAATTTTACCCACAGCATTTCTAGTGCCCCCTGCACATACAGCTCCCAGGTTTGCCTTGCCAACATCAGAAGTTACCGGAACAGGGCTGTGGGTGTGGCTCAGTGGTAGAGCACTTGCCTAGCATGTGTGAGGCCCTACGTTCAATCCACAGCAAAGGAAGAAAGAAAAGGAAAGGAAATAGCCACAGTCTTATTACTCTGTGCCCCACCAACATTTATAAATAAAGGGAAGGAAGCAAGGAAGGAAAAGAAAGAAAGAAAGAAAGAAAGAAAGAGAAAGAAAGAAAGCAGGCTGGCTACTTAGTGACTAGAACAAAGCCTGGCAACTCGATTAAGTGGGTTTGTTCAGAGCACCTGTCTCATCCTCAGCCCCATGCTAAACCTTATTAGGGAGAGGGGGAGCAAAAAGACCTAGAGGACGTGTCTGCCTTATTAGAAAAGACACATGTAAACAAGGAAGACCAAATGGTCTGCTCCCCTCGGGGAGACACCCTTGTGCTCATAGGGGTGACTGGTGGTAGGTAGGGCAGGAGCAGCACCAATAAACCAGGAGTCAATATCCTGTAGTGATGGAGGGAACAGGCAGTGGAACGGGGCAGGCCTGTTCTCAAGTCCTGGCTTAACCACTTACCATCTGACCAAGGACAAATTATTCAGCCTAGTTTTAGGACCCATTACCTTGATGTGGACAATGGTGACGATACCCACCAACTTTACAGAGTTCTGAGAATTACTCTTTGAAATGAAAGTGGAACACATTTAACACCAGGCCAGGCACAACATAAATAAGTGGTGGTCACTGTATTCACAACTAAGCTAAATTTCATACCGCCTACACCCATACCACTGTGGCATCTGATCCTGTCAGGTCTCAGAAGCTAAGCAGGGTTGAACCTGGTTAGTATCTGGATGGGAGACTGCCTGGGAACACTAGGTGCTTATAGGCTTCGGAGAAGGACCTGGCAGCCCACTCCCAAAAAACAATCAGCCATTGAAAATCCTATGAATAGCAGAGAAGCACTGACAATAGTGTTTTGTCTATTGTACGTAGGGTTGCTATGAGGCAGACAGCAACTTAATGGCACCTAACAGCAATAAATTTCATACCCATGAGTCAAACTGAGCCAGGAAGGATGGGTCAGATTTGACCAGGCAGAGGATGGCTTTCCAGGAACTTTGTGATTAAAGACTATGTGTTGGGGTCAGGGGTGGCGCTGGGGATGCAGCTCAGTACTAGAACACTTGCCCGGCATGTGGATGGCCCTGAGTTTAACCCTCAGCACTGTAGAAAAAATTTTAAATAAAAATAAATAAAAATTTAAAAAGACCGTGTTGAGTGTGCTATGCTGTCTCCTTCCTGAATGCCTCCTCCCCTGTCATTTATGTATGGCTTTCTCTGTAGGACCCAGATAACCCCTGACTTCTCCATCTACCTTGACCTACAGTGGGTCTCCTGGATTCCTATGGCCACTTTGTTCTGTCTCTCCATGTGCCCATATTCTTTCTCTCAGCAGGCTTGCAAAGCCATGTTGTTGTTGTTAGGTTCTGTCGAGTCAGTGTCTGACTCAGGTGACCCTACATACAACAGGCAAAACACTATTGTCAGTGCTTCTCTGCTGTTCATAGGGTTGTCAATGGCTGATTGTTTTTGGGAGTGGGTTACTGGGTCCTTCTCCTACGCCTACAGTATCTGGTATTCCCAGGTGGTCTCCCATCCAAGTAAGGTGGTCTCCCATCCATTGGATCCCATCAGATCTCGGAAGCTAAGCAGGCCAAACCCTTCCGAGATCTGGTGGGATCCAATGCCACAGTGCTATGGCTCCAGGCTTTGCAAAGCCATAATAGGGGCTATTTCCTACTGATAGGTAGGTTAACTTAGGCATTAGCAGGCAATGTGGAGGAAAAGTGGATTGAAATTGACTCCTGCCATTTGCAATGATGGATGAAGCCACATGTCTCTCTGAAGACATTGGAAGGACATTTTCTAATGGGTCCTATGCTGTAATCCAAGCCATTGATCCATTTACAAAACAAAGATGCCAGCCTTATATCCCTTTGGGTGCTCAGGGCTGATGTCACACTAGACAGGCCCTAGTTTGAATTAAATGTACCCTGCTCTCTCTTTTCTTCTTGCATCTCTGTTTCTGGGGTTTAACTCAGTTAGTAGAATGCTGCTCTGTGCTCTCTGAGGCCTGGGGTTCAATCTCCAGCACTGCAAAACTTGGAAAAGGACCTCACAGCCCACTCCCAAAACAATCCCAAGACAATCAGCCATTGAAAACTTTATGAATGGCAGAGAACAACTGACATAGTTCCAGGCCTGCACAGTGTCAGGGAGTGTTTCGGTCTGTTGTACATAGGGTTGCTATGAGTTGTACCTGACTTGAAAATATGTCATGGCTTGACATGATGGCACCTAACAAAAACAACAAGTCCTTTAGTAAGCCTTATCTATACTCTCTTCACTGGGGTGTAGTTCAGTTGGTAGAGTACTGCTCTGCATTTTCTGAGACCCTGGGTTTGATCTCCAGCTCTGCAAAAAATGGGAGAAGGATGTGCAATCCACTCCTGAAGCAATATGAAACAATCAGCCATTGAAAACTTTATGACTAGCAGGGAAGCATTGACATAGTTCCAGGCATAACACAGTGTCGGGGAGTGTTTTGTTCGGTTATACATAGGGTCCCTATGAGTTGGATCAGACTCAACAGCACCTAACACCACCATCAATAACATTCTCTCTCCTGAAACTTCTGTGTCAAGTATAAATTCATTTATATACCAGATATAAGAACCAGGGTTTTGCTGCCAAATTCCCAGACCCACGCCTGGTAGGGCCTGCCCATACTCTCTGGGTCTCCCTCCTAGCACTACACACAATCTAGTACAATGTTCTGAATACAGTAAGAGCAAGAGCAACAGAAACACGTGTGCACTCCGGATCTGAAAAACTGCTACAGGGATGGGAATGAGAGGGGCAGTGAGAGAGATTGATTTTATGCTGAGGGGCATCCTGTCAGTCCTACTAGGCCAAAACACAAATTGAAACCATGTTGCTCAAATCACCAGGGATTCAGTCTGAGAGGTAAAGTTGTTAACATGAAGCAAAGATAACTGACAACATATTTTAGAATTGTGTTTGCAGCTGGCGCCCTCCCAGCACTCCCCAATGCCAGTGCTGCCACTAGCTCACAAGGGTCCAGCCAAAGGCGAAGGCTAAAGGAAGAGGTCTCCATATCACTTCCATGCAAGGGCTGACACAAAGGCCATCTACCAGAAACCCAGTGGTGGTAAAGCACCCAGGAAGCATCTGGCTGCAAATGCCACTGGCAAGAGCGCATCCTCTACTGGAGGGATGGAGAAACCTCATTGTCACAGGCCTGGTACTGTGGCACTCAGAGAAGCTAGAAGTCATCAGAAGTTGGCCAAACTTGTGATTCACAAACTCACCTTCTAGGGTCTGGTCTGGAAAACTGCTCAGAACTTCAAACCAGATCTATACTTCCAGAGCACTAATGTTGGTACTTTGCAGGAGGCAAGCAAGGCCTCTCTGGTTGGCCTTCTTTGAAGACACCAACCTGTGCGCTATCCATGCCAAACACATAACAGTCACGCGAAAAGAACAACCAGCTTGCATACCACCTACATGGAAAATGTGCCTAAGAACCCACCGTTGATAGAAAATATTTCATTCTGAAAAAGTTTTTTTCTCTTCTTATCAGTAGTTCTGCACATGACATTTTCCCCACAGGATCAAAAATACCTAAGTATATGATTGTAAGTAGAAAACAAGGGGACAGAAATCTAATATTGGCAGTTTTTCCATTTTCAATTGTGTGTGAATTTTTCACATAAATGCAGGGATATAAGGCATTAATGCAAGTTACAATGTTTCAGTGAACAAGTTTCAGCCATTCAACTTCATAACAATTATAAATAAATCTGTTAAAATTCAATGTAATAAATCCACATGTAAGAATGCACAATTAAACTTAGTGTAGAAGGGACAATATAAGGAGCAGAAAGGAGGAGGAAGGGAACTAGGAGAGGGAAGCCAAGATTGGAGAAGATGGGATGCCGAGGAAGGTCAATGAGGAGGGATAAAGGCGGAGAGGTCATTCTCAATGTAAACAGCACAACTTCATGAGTATATTGGAAAAATAGGGGAAGATAAGCCAAGTAAGCATCAGGGTTTTACTACATATTAGCCATAAGGCTCTATAAACTTTGTGGGTTGATGAAAGTATTGCTAGAAGTGATATAAAGGATGCATCATGGAAAAAGCCAATGCTGTATTACTCTCTACCCCATGATCATTTACTAATAAATGAAAAAAAATTAACATAAAACAACATACATGTATGGAAATGTCATAATGAAACCCATTAAGTTGCATGCTAAAAAATTACTAATAAGAATACTAGAAAAAAATCTGTTAAAATATTCTGGATAATATCAGTATTTGGATTTTTTTTTAAAAAGTCAATTTCTTATTGACAGCACCTAAATGGTGTTTGTAGCATTTTTAAAAATTTGTTTCATTGTTTTGGCAGTAGTGAGTATTGAACTCAGGACCTCATGCATGCTAGGCAAGTGCTCTCCCAGCCACTTTTTATTTTGGGACAGGGTCTTACTAAGTTGCACAGACTGCCTATGACCTCCAACTTTCGATCCTCCTGCCTCTGCCTCCCAAATCACTGGGATTACAAGCATGCACCACAATCCTTGGTTTGTAGTGTATTTTTATTATGCAGTTGGTTTCCCCATTTGCTATGCTTTTCTAATCAAGTTGTCCTACATGCAAGTACATGTACATGCAACTACATGTTTTTAATGATGGCTGTCTTCTGTGCTGTTCCTACAAGTTTGCTATTAAAATACATTAAACAGGGAGAAAAAGGTATTTTAGGGTTAACATAAGGATAAGAAATATTTAACAGATTTTACTTCCACTTGAGATGCCAGTTGAAGAGAGGCTGTGCTTCTTCTGGCATAGAAAGTATTTTGGGGCCGACAATTGGGACAGCAGAGTTTAAATCCCAGCCAGGGCCTGCTTCAAGGGCACCAACTTTTCAAAAGAGCCGTGTGCTTGTTTAATGTTCTATCATTACTTTCAAGTTCTTAAAATTCTTAACTTTGAACTTATGTTTTGTAAATAAGTCCAATGGGATAGTGGAGCATGTGTACATTAGAAAAGCTGCCAGATGTGTGGATGCAGCAGGAATCCCTAGTGCTCAGCAATTGGCCTCAGGGCTGTGCAAGGCTACACAGGAATTCAGGGCAGATGGACTAATCCTCAATAAGATTATCTGCCAATTTTTCAGCAGAAATCTAGGAGACCAGATGCAATAGAATGATATATTTAAAATATTGAAAGAAAGAAAACGCCTAAGAATTCTGTATCTAGCAAAACCATTCTTTTAAAAATGAGAAAAAGATTTGTACATTCCTTGAAAAATAAAACCTGCAGAGTAGGTTACCATTAGACCTACCTTGTAAGATAATCATTCAGATTGACACAAATGCTAGACAGTAATTGATAGCCACATGAAGACAGGAAGATCAGGTAAAGGTAAATACATGGGCAATATAAAACTTTATCCAAGATTAGCATAATATTGATTCAAAACTTCCCCTTTTATTTTCTAAGGTAATTAAAATACACATGCCTATAAGTAATTAAATCTGTGCATAAAATGCATAAAGATTAATTTGTGATATTGATAAAGGGAAAGAAGGTATAGAGTTTCTGTACATAAATGAAATTATATACATTCAAATTATCATTTAAATTATATTGTTATAACTTTTTTTGAGGTATTTGGGAGTTGAAACCAGGGCCTTGCACATACTTTGCAAGTGCTGTGCCACTGAGCTGCACCCCAGCCCATTTTTTATTATTTTATTTTGAGACAGGGTTTTGCCAAGTCATGCAGGCTGCCTCCAGCCTTGAACTTGTGACTTTCCTGACTCTGCCTTCCAAGTCACTGAGATTACAGGCATGTGCAACTGTGCCTGGCTTATTGCTATAACTTTAGTGTACATAAAATTAAGTGAGAAAGGAATCAGTGTGTCACTACCAAAAAAATCAACCAAATACAAAACAAGGCAATAATAGAGGAAATGAAGCACAAAAAACCTAAGACACACAAAACAAATAGCAAGATGGTAAGAGTCAATCTTTACCAGTAATTGGAATTAAATATAAATAGATGAAACTCTCCAATGAAAAAGCAGAGATTAGCAAAATAAGTTTTTTTTAAAAAACACATATATGCTGTCTGCAAGTGGCTCCCTTTAGGTTTAAGGACAAAAAATATTGAAAAATAGAAATAAAAATATATTCATGTAAATAGTAACCAAAAGAGTTGAGATGACTATCCTAATCACACAAAATAGACTGAAGGTAAAAAACTATTATGAGAGGTAAAGAAGGACATCAGATATTGATACAAAAGACAGTACATCAAGAAGAGCTAACAAATATAAACATATATACACCTAACATCAGAGCTCATAAAAAGGCAAACATTGACAGGATTGAAGGGACAAACAGTTCTATAATAAATGTTGTATAATTTAATATTTCTCTTTTAGTAATGGGTAGAACAACCAGACAGAAAAGCATTAAGGAAATAGAGGACTTGAATAACACTATAAAGCAACTTGACATACACAGAATATTCCATCCAATGACAATAGCATACAAATTTTCCTCAAATATACATAGAACATTTTCCAGAATTGACCATATATTGGGCCACAAAATGAGTCTTAATTTTAAAAGCCTAAAATCATGAAAAGTATATTTTCCAATCAAAATGAAGTGAAATAAATCAATAACAGAAGAAAAACTGGAAAATTAAAAAAATACAGACAATAACACCCTCTTAAACAATCAATGGGTCAAAGAGGAGATCACAAGAGAAAGCAGAACATTTCTTGAGCTGGACATTGTGATGCATGCCTGTAATCCCAACTACTTGGGAGGCTGAGGCAGGAGGATTGCACGTTTGAGGCCAGAGGTAGCCTATGCAACTTGGTAAAGTCCTGTCTTGAAAATAAAAAGGGGAGCCAGGTGTAGTGGCCCACACCTGTAATCCCAGTGGCTCGGGCGGCAGAGGCAAGAGGATGGCAAGTTCGAGACCAGAGGCAGTCTGTGTAATTTAGCGAGACTCTGTCTCAAAAAGAAAAAAAATGGGCTGAGGGTGCAGCTCAGTGGTCCAGCACTTGCAGAGCATGCAAGCATGAGGCTTGGTTCAACCCTCAGTACCACAAAATTAAATAAATTAAAATAAATATATTACTTAAATTAAATAAATAAAAAGGGGGCTGGAGGTGCAGCTCAATGGTGGAGCACTTGCCTACCATGTGTGAAGCCTTGGGTTCAACCCTGGAAGGAAGATAGGAAGGTAGAAAGGAAGGGAGGGAGGAAGGATGGGAGGGAGGGAGGGAAGGAAAAAGGCAGAGAGGTAGGGAGGAAGATATGGAGGGAGGGAGAGAAGGAGGAAGGTCGGGGAAGGAGAAAGGGAGGGAAGGAATGAACAGAGGGAAGGAAGGAAGAGAGGGAGGGAAGAAGAGAGGAAAAGAAGAGGGAAAGAAGGAAGAAAAGAAAGAAAAAAGAAAGGAAGGAACAAAGAAAGAAAGGGAGGGAGGGAGGGGAGAAAAAAAGGAGGGAAGGAGCTAAGAAGGAAAGAGAAAGAAAGAAAAGAAAAAAAGATTCTATACCCTTGAAATTGTGAAGAGTCCTGCATTAAATATGGAAAAACATCTGTTCCTGTGGGGTGATGGGTATATTTCTAGAAGTGGTATAGCTGGATCATATGGTAGTTCTATTTTTAGTTTTCTCAGGTACCTCCATATTGATTTTCATAATGGGTGAACTAATTTACAGTCTCACCAGCATTTTTACCTATTTACCTATTTATTCCTATTTCTTTGCATCCTTGCCAGTGTTTGTTGCTATTTGTTTTGTTAATCTTGGCCATTCTTACTGGAGATGGAATTTTACACCAAAGTGGATGGAAGTGGAGGATATAATTTTAAGCAAAACAGCCCAGACTCAAAAAGAAATATCGCATGTTGTCTCTAATATGTGCGAGTAAAGCTACCTTAAAGGACAAAGATTTATACAGACACACACACATCATTTTGTTGTTAGGTGTGGTAGAGTCGGGTCTGACTTGTAGTGATCCTCATATGTTTTCAATGGCTGATTGTTTCAGGATTGCTTCAGGAGTGGATTGCCATGTCCTTCTCTCATTTTTTGCAGTGCTGGGGATTGAACCTGGGTCCTCAGAGAGTTTGAGTGTGAAGCAGCACTCTACCAACTGAGCTAAACCCCAGCCCCATAATCATACCTAAATTTGGAAATTACAAGTGGACTCAATATAAGGTGGGAGGGGACTAGTGGTAAAAAGTGGGCTATGGGAATGGGGGAAGAGGAACAATATAGAGGAGTAAAGAGGGAGAGAAAATAGCAAAATACAGGATGCAACTATGAAAATATAAAAAACCAGAAAACAACAAATAAAAACAGGGTATAACCCATGGTTGCATATGACTGTCATCACATGCTAATTAAAATTCTCACTTTTTTCTCTTTTCTTTATTTTGTTCTCTCTTTTCTTTATTTTGTTATGTAAAATCCTTAAGGAGATGGAAGTGTAAGCAATATTGATTTGATAGTTGCATAAGGGATATATCAATTGACTTATTACTCTGTACCCCACCACACACCATTAGAACCAATGCATGAGTTCAGCAAAATTGTAGGATGTGAAATTGACACAAAAAATCAGTTGCATTTTTATACACTAACAACTGACATTAAAAGGAAAAAGAGAAAACAATTCCATTTACAATAGCATCAAAAAGAATAAAATACGTAAGTATAAATTCAACCAAAGAAACAAAAGTCCATACCAAAATGATAAACTATAGCTGAAAGAAACCAGACAATATAAATAAATGCAAAGTCATCTTGTGTTCATACTTTTCAGATGACCAAAGTATCCAAAGTGACCTATATATGCAGAATAATTTTTTTTTTAAGAACAGCAGAATTGCATTTACTTGCAGATCTGAGCACTAGCAGTTAGAAATCAGGGTATCTGCAGGGTCATGCTCCCTCTAAACCTCTAAGAATCAGTCTTGGGATTTTTATTATCTCCCTTTATTAGTAAATGATGATGGGGTACAGAGAAATACAGCACTGGCTCTGTCCATTATGCATTCTTTACATCAATTCTGGCAACACTTTCATCAACCCACAAGGTTTGTGGAGCCTTATGGCTAATATGTAGTAAAACTTAAATGCATATTTGGGTTATATTCCTCTATTTTTCCAATGTGCTCATGAAGTTGCACTGTTTACACTGAGATTATCCTCTCCCCCTTCACCCCTCCACATTGACTCTCCTCCCTATCCCACCTTCTGTAATCTTAGCGTCCCTCTGCTAGTTGGCTCTCTCCTACTTTCTACACTTTATATTGCCAGTTCTTCACTAAGTTTAATTGTGCATTTTTATATATCAATTTATGTATAGGATTTTTTCTTCCTTTAAGTATGATGCAGCTCCCACATATGAGTGAAAACATATGGTATTTCTTTTTGAGTTTGTATTCATTTGCTTAAGACGATGTTCTCTAGTTCCATCCATTTTTGCTGCAAATGACATTATTTCATTTTTTTTTATTGCTGAGTAGTATTCCAATGTGGGTATGTACCATAATTTTTTAGTCTATTCTTCTATTGATGGTTGGTTCCATATCCTTGCTATAGTGGAAAGTACTGCATTGACATATTTGATACAATTCCTACTAAAGTCCCAATGGCTTTTCCTTTTTGTAGAAATGTTTCAAAATTCTAAAATTCATGTGAAATATTTTTCTTAACACTGGGGATGGAATCCAGGGCCTTATGTATGCTAAGAAAATGCTGATGAAATTGGTCTCACTAGGCATCAAGAGCTGGGATTTAGCTCAGTTGGTAGAGCACTGCACTGCAGTCTCTGAGGTCCCGAGTTTGATTCCCAGCACCGCAAAAGTGGGAGAAGAGCCTGGCAATCCACTCCCAAGGCAATCCCGAAACAGTCAGCCATTGAAAACCCTATGAGGGTGGCTATGAGTCCAATACCGACTCCACGGCACCTAACAACAACAAACAAAGGGATCAAGTTGGCAGACTGATACCACCCACTGAGAGACCAGGAGAAACAGGAGAACTGAAATAGCATTAAAAACTTTATACTGAACAGATAGAAATGGCAAAAAGGAAAAGATAAAATATATATATGGAGTTGGATAAATAGTATCAGCTGCAGATTAAAAAGAAGAAGAAGAAGAAGAAAACAGTGTGGCAAGACAGAGAGAGATTCACCATCAGAAACATAGCAGTGAGTGTCCAGCAGGAAAAGAAAATTAGCATCCTAACAGAGCTCTACCACCAAGAAGATCATCGGTGATCCCACCAGTGAGCGTGATGCAGGCTGCACAGACCCAGGAGTGAGTTCAGAGTGGGAGCTCAAGGTTGCACCTCTCCTGAGAGTGTCCACCAGTGACCCACCAACAGCCTGGGGTGCAGCACTGACTGCACAGAGTGCCACGTGAGTTAGGCTGGGGAACTCGAGCCTAAGATCCACCAAAGAGAATGACACTGAGGGTTGCCGTCATTCCACCAATACAGCTCGGGCTCCACAGACCGTGGGGTAAGTTCTTCTGAGTGGGAACTCGAGGTTGAGTCTCTCATGAGAGTGCCGCCAGCAACCCACCATCATCCTGCGGCAAGGCGCTGATGGTACAGATCAAGGCATGAGTTTGGTAGGGGAACCCAAACCCGTGATCCACTGGAGAGGGTGGCGCCAGGGACCCGTCATTACCCCAGGGTGCAAGATGGGCTGCAAAACCCAGGCATGAGTTCAGAGTGGGAACCTGAACCTGACATCCACTGGAGAGAAGGGCACCAGTGATGGGCCATTATCCTGCCAATATGGTACTGGTGTCACAGATTTCCTAACCCCCTAGTGAAATTTTTAGCTCCTTTGTGAACCCTCTGAATTTTTAGGTTGTGCCTCTTCATTTAGTCGAAGACCTCCTGAAAGTATTCATCATACTCCCTCATCTCTCTTTCTTTGTATCTGAATAGATAAGATCCTCAAGTTGTTCTTCAGTGTCAGAGATTCTGTTTTCTGCTTTGTTTAGTGTGGCTACTGAAGATTCCATCTCACTCCAGTAAGAATGGCCAAAATTAACAAAATAAATAACAAATGCTGGAGAGGATGTGGAGAAAAAAGAACCCTCTTACAGTGCTGGTGGGACTATAAATTAGTTCAGCCACTTTGGAAATCAATATGGAAATACTTTAGAATGTATAATTTAAAAAAGAAATTTGTCTACTTTTTATCCTTTCTCATATATAAAGTAAGGATTTGCAACCTTTTTAATATGGAAGAAAATGAGGGAGGAAGAACTTGTGAAAAGATGAAAACTTTGAGAACCCACAGTTTGATGGAAATGAATGGGAAGTATGACTAGAATTCCTGGATCGACATTTAGAAACACTGTTCTTATCATTATGTTCTATCCAAGGTGTTGCGTTAGAACACCATGAAATGAAAAGGCTTATTTCTACAATACATTATGAATGTAATTAGTGATGTTAGCATTCACAGAGCTAGGAAAGCTGAAGGCTACTTCTTTTGAGGATCTCTCTTTAAATCCTTTCTGCCTCTTTCTTCCACCCAGCTCTCCTAAAGTGCTATTTGCTTCTGTATTCCAGAGACTACAACTCTGGTGGGACGTCGGGCCTACTGCCTGCCCACTCCCAGTTGCTGCTCAGCTGGCAACATGGAGGCACTTTCCCAAACTCCCGTGTCTGAAGCCTTTCTTCCTCATTCTCTCATCTCTAGCTGGCTGAAAGGAGTCCACTCAGTGGCAGTGCTACCTGGAGTCTAACCTCTCCCAGGGTCATGGGAGAAGATTTCAGCTATCTGTTCCCCAGCTGAAGAAAAGTAAGATGAACTTGAGAGATTGGGGATCATCAGCAGTGACCAAATGAATTTCTGGTGGAGACTTATGATGCAGACACAGATACTTAAAGCATTTCCACCCATGATTCTTCTGCAACCAGGGACATGACTGTCTGCCATCTTTCCTTCCTGAACTATGGCCCTAACTGAATACGTCCAGTAGTGTATATGTTAAATTGAACACGCGCAGAAAATGTATCTGCCCCAAAGTGCCTCCCCTTATATGTAGAGAGATTTTTCCCAATAAAATTCCCAAACTTTCAGGAAGAGTGCCATTTTTGAATTCAAACCAAGGGGTCTCCACCTACAGGCAATAAATCAATCCATCTTCATTCTTTATCATGGTTGAGTTTGTTTTTTGATTTTGCACCAAGATGCAACTCCTTTGTGTTCAGTTACAATGAATGCTGGCTGTCAGACAGAGAAATTCATTTTATAAATGACTCAATTTTTCTTATCTGCTTCAACAACAATCTTCTATTTTTCATTTTAAAACTGCTAGCACCTCTCATCAGGAAGAAGAGTGAGCCTCGCCAATGGCAGAGGTCAGCCCTTAGAATCCAGAAATAAGTCAGCCAAAAAAAAAAAGAGTATCTTATACTCTGATAAAAGAAAATTCTGACATGTCCTAAATTTAATTTTAAGGGCCTGGGAGTGGAGGGAGCAAGAGAGAAGGGAAATTAACTAGTTTGCATCTAAGGCAGAATCCAACAAAAAGACCTTTTTACATTTCTGAACTAATGTTGAAACCTTGATTTAAATCGCTCAGGAGTCCACTACACCCTGTTTACAAATAAATTTACCTGTTAGCACCACCAATCCAGACGTATCAAATACTTTTTTGTGTGGAATGCTGTCCTATCTCAAGCTTTCCCCATTTCCTGTTATCCCACCCTCTTATCTATTGCCCTACTCTTTCCTTCCCCCAAATATATAAGAACACTTTTAGCTCAAAGTTTGGCAGACATATTTCCAGCTGCTGTCTGTCCCTGCTGCTGGTAGTTGGGGGAACTTATCCCAGGGCCGTTCCTTTTCTGGCTAGCATCTGTAACAGTCCAAAAAACACTTATTTCAGAGATTCCCGCATTTAAAGAATTTTGTGTTACCCAGGCGTGGTGGCACATGCCTGTAGTTCTAGCACCTAGGAGGCTGAGACAGGAGGATCTGTTTGAGGCTAAAGGCAGCCTGTATAATTTAGCAAAACCCTTTATCAAAATAAAGAAATAAAACAAAAAGTGTGTCTGAAGTGTGCCTCAGTGGTAGAGTGCTTGCCTAGCATGTATGCGGGTCTAGGTTCAATACTCCACTACTGCAAATGGTAAATATTACATTTACTTTACAATAAAAAATTTTAGGCAACAAGGAATAAGAAAAAGTGCTCTTATAATAGCTGTACCAACAACTACATCAGTAAAGACTTTTCTCAAAATTAAAAATTACCTAATATTTGCCATTTTGCATTTATCAAGAGCAATTGAAATTGATTTCAGTGGTACTAATTGAAACTGAAAGTAGTTAAAAGTATAAAATTTGGTGATCTAATAAACAAGTTTTCAGAAGTCATTCAAAAATCATATGATGAAGATATCACATTCTGTGTTAATAAAGTATCATATATTATATAAAATTATGGTATAAAAATTTTATATGGTTACTTAAGTATCACTATTATCTTATTACATTTTGAAAATATAATAAGACATTTTTAAAGGAAAAATCCCTGTACCTTTATAGTATCTTTTTGTTTTGTTTTTTTGTGAAAGGATGTCAGTCCCAGGTTGACCTTGAACTTGTGATCCTTCTGCCTCCACCTCCCTAGAGCTTTGATCACAGGCATACAGTGTACACCACCATGCCAGCTTTTACAGTATATTTAATAGCACTTTTCCCCTGCTTTTTTGAAAAAGAGTTCTACATTTTCATTTTTACTGTGCCTTACAAATTATGAAACTGGCCCTAGACCCGGACATACCAATGACAGACTGCCCAGCTTTGACCAATCATTTAACCTCTGTGTCTAAGTTTACCACCTTTCAAATGAGAATGTGTACCCTGCTTCATAGAATGGATGCCAGTGAGTGAATGAGTGATTGAGTGTGGGTGGGGGGAGCAGGGAGGGAGGACGGTAAAGGGAGAAAAGTGGTTTGAAAAAGTATAAATGCTCTAAAATATTGGACATTACTGTTTTTCTTTATTTTTCTTTTTAGTTGACATGTAATTGTACATATATGAATATGGAGTCTGAGTCTTTAGACAAACACATTTCTTATCTAAATGAAGATATTTCATGATTATTTTCTATGGAACTTTCCAGTTATTTGAGAACAAAACTAAATGATTTGTTTGGTCAACAAGATATTTTTATATACAATTGATTTGGGGGTGGTACTTGGGGTTGGGCTGGGGTTTAGTACAGTTGGTAAAGTGCTACTCTGCTCTGAGGCCCTGGGTTCAATCCCAAGCAAAAATGGGTAAAGGACCTGGCCACCCACTCCTGAAGCAATCCCAGAACAATCAGCCATCAAAAACTCTATGAATAGCAGAGAAGCACTTGACATAGTGCTGGGCATGGCACAGTGTTGGCATCTAACAACAACAACTTGGGGGTGACCCCAAGATCACATACTTTGTTAGTGCTTGACCAATGGGCTGCATCCCCAGCACTTTGTTTGTTTATTTATTGGTACTGGGCAGTTGAACCCAGTGCTCTATCATTGAGCTGCACCCCTAAACCCCTTTTTAAAAATTTTTGTTTTGATACTGGGTCTCACTAAGTTGCACAGGCTGCCTCTGGCCTGGAATTTGTGATCTTCCTGCCTCATCTTCTGAAGTCGCTGGGATTACAGACATTCACCACTGCAACGGCTTCAGACTAGTGATTTTATGGATGGTACTTCCACACATGACTAAGAGCAAACTATAAACTAAAAATCATGCCAAAACACTAGACTTCAGTCAACCATCTTAAAGCCTAGAATTTCAACAGTCTAGGCTAGCAAACCTAATGCAAAGCAAAACCAGCGGAAGAGCTGAGAGCCTCCAGAAAAGTCCACTTGCTCCTCTCAGGATTTTATAATCTAACATTGCTGTGTAAACAGAGACTGCTGTGGATGGAGGACGAAATAGCCCAGCACTGGGAAGCTACATTTAGGACTTTTGCCATTCACAGGATGTAAGAGTCTGAAAGCCAATGAGGGACCAAGGCAGAAGCTGGGCCGCAAATCTGAACTCCTACCTAGAGCTTATGCCCTGATGACAACTTGTTGGTAAAGGCCACTCCGTCAGGCTACCTGAGCCAGTGGCACACTCCCCTGAAACTCTCCAGAGACCAGGTGTAGGGGCCTGGCTCAGGGTTGTGGCTAGGATCTTGGGACAAGCTCTTGTGTCAAAAGACTGGCCCCAAGCTGGTTCCCCCTCAATAAATTCACAGGCTGTGGGTGCAGAATTCCCAGAGTCCCCGCTCCCCTTCCAGGAGTGCCAGCTTGTTCCCCACCCCCACCCCACCCAGGGCTGCGGGATCCACTGGGAAGCTCCCTGTCACCGCCATCCCTCAGACGGCCCTCCCACTGCCTCACCTTTGCCCTCGAATTGCCCTGATCTCATCCCAGCCTCCATAGCTATGTTTAAAGTCCACCTCTGGGGAACAGATTGAGTGTTCCGGATAATCCCGCTCCCGGTCGGGTCTGGCATCCGGCCGGTGGGCCGTGCTGTTGGATCCCTGGACTTCCTGGGACACTGGCTGGAGTTTGAGGACAGACCACAGTGCCCACCTGTCTGCAGGATGACAACGGCCATCGGCTTCCTGATTTTGTGGCTGAGCCTCGGGGGTGGCCTGGCTCAGAGCAACCCCAGCCCCAAAGCTGAGGAGTCCTATTCGGACTGGGGTCTGCGGCACATCCGCGGCAGCTTCGAATCCGTCAACAGCTATTTTGACACATTTCTGGAGCTGCTGGGAGGGAAGAACGGAATCTGTCAGTACAGGTGCAGATACGGTGAGTGGGCGGCTTCTTTTTCTGTGAACTCTCGCTCTGGTGGCCCTGCCAGCCACTTGAGCAGGGTCACAGTCTGCCCTGCATTTTTTTCTTGTTATCCACCTAGATTTAACAAGTAAAAATACAGGGCACCCAGAGGAATCTGAAATCCAAATAACCAATTAGAGTGAGCATGTCCCATGAAATATTTGGGATATTGTTACCATGATCAATTATTCTTGGCTTATCTGAAACCCAAATTCCACTGAACTTCCTACATTTTATATGGGGAACCTTCCATTTACATGGGGACCATTTTTACAGAGTTTGTTGGGCGGCAGGAACTTAGAAAGGGACAGTGCACTGGGGAGAGAGGTGTGAGGGTCTCTGAGGGTCTCCTGGGGAAGAACACTGACGCTGATGGATGAGAGGCAATTCGGCCAGGGGTGACACTTCCTCAGGGCCTTGGAGCTCAGCACAGGATCTCCTTTTCCCTGCACTGCAGACTCTGCCAGCCTTGGGCGGGCATCAGCTTGCCTGGCTCTCCCCAAGGAGTGGTCCCTGCACTGCCCCACCCAGGATGGCAGCCTGCATTGACAGGACAGCTTTCCATCCCAGCAGGGACCCCTGGCACTGCCCCTCAGATAAGCACCAGAGGCAGAAGTGGTCACTGGAGCGGGCACCACCCCTACCTGGCCTGAGTTATAAAGAGGGTGCAGGGGCCAGTGTGCACCTGGCTGTTGGAGAATTGTCACTTCGGCCCATTCCTCCACTCTGGGACTAAGGGAAGCAGAACACTGGCCTTGGGTGTACTGAAAAACATTTTTTTTTTGTTAATGTGGCACTGGGGATTGACCCCAGGCCTTGCACATGCTAAGCACACGTTCTACTAATAAGCTGCCCCCCCAACCCCTGAATTTTTTTTTTTTTTTTTTTTGGTACTGGGGTTTGAACCCAGGGCCTCAGGCTTGCATGCTTTGCAAGTGCTGGACCAGTGAGCTGCACCCTCAGCCTACTTTTTTTACTTTTTGAGACAGGGTCTTGCTAAATTACGCAGACTGCCTCTGGTCTCGAATTTGCGATCCTCCCACCTCCCAAGCCGCTGGGATTACAGGCGTGCGCACCACGCCTGGCCCCACTTTTTTTTTTTTTTTAAAGCATATACATTCTCATTAGTTTGATGGTTTATCCTATCTTCCCTCATGGATTAGAGATGAAAATGGGAAGTCACTTCAACCCAGCAGAAAAACATACTTTAGAAATACTTTCTCTAAACACTCAACACATAAAACTCAGTTTTCTAGAGAAATTGAAAAAAGTTACACACTGGGTGGATTCACCACCTGGTGTTTGTCCCTCATTTTCGGGCTTCCTTATACACCAAGATGGACCAGGAGACAATGGGTAACCATAGCAGTACAACCACACATTTTCCAGCATAGACGTTTTAACCACACAGAGGTGCAGTGACTAAAGGACGCTGCACCTTCCTGTGAAAACCTCCCAGAGTCAAAACTTGGACCCCTGTGCCACATGTTTGTTCAAGGTGGGCTGGATAAACACAGAGGCCTGGTCACTTGATTGTGTGACTGATTTTGCTCTGATGAGGCAGGAAAGGGTTAACTGACTTCTGGCAGTTTGACTCAACACAGGTGTTTTCCATAATTGCTGTGATTTAGCAAATACATAGTAGCAGGATTTGTTGTTAAGAATATAAAGAACAACAAAAAGGATATAAAGAACAGCCTGTGCGGTGGCCCAGGCCTATAATCCCAGCAATTTGGGAAGCAGCCCATGTAATTTAGTGATACCCAGACTCAATTTAAAACGTAAAAAATGGGGTAGAGGTGCAGCCCAGAGGCAAAGCACTTGCAAAGTATTTGTGAGGCCCTGAGTTCAACCCCTAGAACTACAGGGAAAAAAAAAAAAAAAAAGGAATGAAACCCTCTTTTTCTTCTCTAGCAAAATGGTATCAAACAATTTCAGCACATTTTGGTTGAGGAGCCTCTCGCAAGGCAACTGATGGGGGGTGGGAATAGTCAACAGAGAGAACCGGAAAGCAAACAGCTCTTTTCACTGAACAAAACAGAACCTGCTCAAAAAGGGGCCTGAAAAACATTTGGGGAAACAGGGAAAAGGTAAACTGTGTTACCTTTGGAAACCCGTGGGGGTGAGATCCTGGAGGCTGCACCCAAGGAGGGCAAAATATCTTCTCAAGTTGGTTGTGACTCAAACAATCTTTCAACCAGGTAACATCTACTCACTAACTTTATCTTTGTTCCTTTTTAGTTTGCTATGTGTCACACCTCTCCTGTACTTTTAAGGCAGTGGTTCGCAAACTCTGAAGTGCGCTGACGCCACCTCTGCCAGTGTAGCTTATTTAAAGTGATTGCTGGTCCCACCTCTTAGCATTTCTGATTGATACATTTGGGGTGGGGACAGATAATTTGCAGTTCTACGGATTTGGGTATAAGGTGGTCCTGGAGCCATACTGAGGGGAAAAAAAGCAATAACTGCTTTAAAAACTGCAATCTTTTGCTAGAAAGAATAGTTTAGTCAACAGTCTACAAGAAAAATGTTGTATTTGGTAGGTACTTACTACCATCTAAAGCAGTGGCTCTCTACCTTGGGCACATATTAGAATCATCTGGGGACTTTTTCAAAGTCCTAACACCAAACCAAGTAAGTCAGAACCTCTGTGGGTTGGACCCAGGTGTCAGGATTTTTGTTTCTTGGGTGACTACAAAGGGCAGCCAAGGTAGAGGAGCCCTGTTCTAGGATGTGGCTCTCAGAGGACTAAGTTCAGGGCGGTAAAGGTGTGTTGTGTCCTAGCAGCCCTCAGCAGATGTCTACAGAGTGCAGCTTGTATGAAGGGGTCTATACCAATGCAGACAGGATTCTCTTAAGAGTGGGGCACAGTCCTGTGATCCCAGTGACTCAGGAGGCTTAGGCAAGAGGGTCATAAGTTTGAGATCAGAGGCAGCCTATGCAGCTTAGTAAGACCCTGACTCAAAATAAAAAAATAAAAAAACTGTGTTGGTGCTGCAGCCCAGAGGTAAAGAACTTGCAAAGTATGTGTGAGGCCATGGGTTCAACCCTCAAGTACCAAAAAACAAGCAAAGAAACAAACAAAAAATCCAGAATCTTTATTTTATTGTTTTTAATTTTTTATAGAACTGGAGGATGAACCCAGGGCCTCATGCTTTGCAAGCACCCTACCACTGAGCTGCACCCTCAGCCCATTTTTTCCTTTTTGAGACAAGGTCTCACAAAGTTACCGAGGCTACCTCTTGCCTTGAATTTGCAATTCTCTTGCCTCCACCTCCCCAGTTGCTGGGATTATAGGTGTGTGCCACTGCTCCCAGCTGAGAGAATCTTTTTTAAAGTATGGATTTCCTTTTTCACCCCAGAGCCTCTCCTCCAGTAGTCTCTGGTAAGACACTGAAGCTGCGAGGGGGAGGTCTGGGGTGGAACCCAAAACCTCACTCATGCTGGGCATACACTCCACCACTGAGCTGTGCCCTCAGCCCCATGGAGCTGCATGTTTAACAGGTGGTCCTTAAATTACACCGAGAATCCTATTAATAGAAAACTCCTGGGTTTATTTGGAGCTGCTTCTTGTTAGGTGCTGTGGAGTTGTGTCTGACTTGTAGCAATCCTCATAAAGTTTTCAGTGGCTGATTGTTTTAGGGATTGTTTTGGGAATGGACTGCCACATCCTTCTCCCATTTTGTGGTACTGGGGATTGAACCCAGGTCCTCAGAAAGTGTGGAGCAGCAATGGACCAACTGAGCTTAACTTTAGCCTACTTTAATTGTGGCAGGTGGTGGAATACTATTACTGGTGAATTTGGGCAAGTTACTTAACACTCTCAACCTCAGTTTCCTCACATATATAAAAAGAATGTTAATAAGACCTGCCATACAATGTTGCTGTGGGAATTAAAGATAACATACATAAAGAATTAGTGGTATGTGTGGAGCATGGTGGGTAACTGACAAATACTATAAATGTTATGAGAAAGACAGTCTGGTAAACAGGTTAAATGCACTCAGCATAAGGTCTTTCAGTATAAAGTAAAATATCTCAGAAATCCCAGTGGCTGGACTGCACCCTCTCAGCTTCCAGAAGAAAGGGCCTGGAAGCAATAACATAATTTAAGTGTTCTGGGCAGCAGGAAAGTTCCTGGACGAGAGTCACTGGATCAGCTTTTGGGTCTTATAACTTTATCCACACTGCCACACTTTAATAAAAGGGCCTTGAGATAAACTCCTTCTTGAGTTTAGTTCCAAAGGAAATGTAACAAAGTATCTTTAAGAGCTGAGCATGGTGGGGTACACCTGCAGTCCTAACACTGGGGAGGCTGAAGCAAGAGGATGGTAAGTTCAAAGCCAGCCTGGGCTACATAGTATGACCCTGTCTCCAAAAACTGGAAAAAAATAGTGTCTTTAAATATCACTCTTTTAAGTTTTTAAAATTAACAATAATAGTTGTATATTTAGGGCACAAATTGTGATGTTTTGAACTATGTATACATTGTAGAAAGATTCAATCAAGCTAATTAACGTATTCATCACCTCACCAACTTAACATTTTCTTTTTTTGAGGTGAAAATGTTAAAAATCTTTTAGGTACTTTGAAATATACAACACATTATTAACAACTGTGGTCATCATGCAGGACAATAGATCACTAAAACTTATTCTTCCTGTCCTGGACCTTTGTACCCTTTGATCAACATCTTTTTCTCAGTCCCTCTCCCTCCTCCCAACTTCTGGTAAACATCTTTCTACTCTCTCTGAGATGGTCTTCTTTTCAGGTTCCACATATAAGTGAGATCATATAATATTTGTCTTTCTGGCTTATTCCACTCAGTATAATGTCCTCCACTTCCATCTATGGTGTCAAGAATGGTAGGATTTCCTTATTATAAAGGCTGTATAGTATTCCATTGTGTGTGTATACCCATTTTGTTTATCCAGCCACCTGTTGATGGACACTTTGGCTGCTGCTATATATATATATATATATATATATATATATATATTTTTTTTTTTTTTTTTTTTTTTTTTTTTTTTTTTTTTTTTTTTTTTTTTTTTTTTTTTTTTTTTTTTTTTTTTTTTTTTTTTTTTGGTGAATAGTGCTGCAATAAATCACAGTGTAGATATCTCTTCAATTAGCTAATTTCAACTCTGTAGATATATGCCAGTAGTGGGATTGCTGGATCATATGTCATTCTGTTGTTAGTTTTCTGAGTTTCCATACTGTTTTCCAAAATGGCTAGACTAATTTATGTTTCCACCAACCTAATGGTTGTTATAATGGCCTTTTTGATAATAGCTGTTCTAAGAGATGTAAGATGATATCTCACTGTGGTTTTAATTTGTGTTTCCCTGATAACTAGAGATGTTGAGCACTTTTTTATGTATCTGTTGACCACTCATATGTCTTTTGAGAAAAGTTTTTTCAGATCCTTTGCTCATTTTTAAATCAGGTTATTTTGTTTTCATGTTGTTGAATTGTTTTCTTTCCTTATACATTTGGATATTAGCTCCTTATCAAATGTATGGTTTGCAAATATTTCTCCCCATCTATGGATTATCTCTTAACTTTGTTAATTGTTCTCTTGGCTGTTCAGATGCTTTTTAGCTTGATGCAAATCTGCCATTTTGTTTTTTAGAGACTTTATCTGTCCGAAACCTTACAGCAAAATTTTATGAGCCTGTGTCTTTATATATTTTTCTAGTAAAGAATTCATAGTCTTCATTAGCTTCTCAAGGGGATTCATAGTCTGAAAAAAGAAAATGCTACAGAGGGAAATTGATTACCCCTGTGTCAGGGTAACCAACCTCTCAGTTTATGAGGGACTGAAGGAGAGGGGGTTCCTGGGACGTGGGACTTTCAGTACTAAAACAGGGATCATCACAGCTGATTCAGGACAAATGAGCCACCCTAACTCATGTAGCAATCCAACCCATTTTAGCACCTGAAATACACAGTCTGCTGCATCAGTAAAACTGACGCTGTTCTGCCTCGTTCCATCAGAATGTGCTTGGGCATTTGAGAGTTTCTGGAGTTGGCAGGGACAACATTTCCTATGAAGTACAGAGTCCTTGGGCTGGGATTTAGCTCAGTTGGTAGAGTGCTGCACTGCAGTCTCTGAGGTCCAGAGTTCAATACCCAGCACCACAAAAAATGGGAGAAGGACCTGGCAATCCTGAAACAGTCAGCCATTGAAAAACCAATGAGGGTCGCTATGAGTCAGATACCGACTTGACGGCACCTAACAACAACAACAGAGTCCTCACCAGCACCTTCAGGGAACCAGTTGGGTGGGAGCAAGCACTCATCCTCAGGGAAAACAGGCCCATTGAACTGGGACATAAAGCCCCCCAAGTTTTCAGAGTTCCTATCAATGATAGAAAAAGCTGGGCCCGGGACACAGAACACAGGGCTGGAAGTCCTGGGCTTCATGGCTGATTGTTCTCCTAATCTCTCTCCTGTGTGTCGCTCAAGCATTTTAAGGCATTTTGCTTTATTCAGGAGATTTTCAATATTTTGCGAGATCACATCTGTCAGTGTCTTTTTTTTATGGCCCTGAATTTTATGTCTTGATTAGAAAACCATCTTCACTTTAAGACTACAATAATATTCTGAGACTTTCTTGTGTGAAAGCAACCATCACCAATGCATAATAAATGATTGTGGCTGTGTTCCAATAAAACTTCTTTATGGGCACTAAAATTTGAATTTTGTATAATTTTCACATGTCATAAAATATAATCCTTGTTTTCATATTTTCCCCAACCATTTAAAAATATAAAGCCCATTTTTAGTTGGCAGGTTACACAAATCAGGCAGTGGGTGAGGCTGAGCCATCATTTGCCAACCTGTAACTAGTGTCTCAAGTTGTCAACTTGCCACTCTATAAACGACCCATGCCAGAAAATAAAACCAACTTGTGGGTGTAGCACATTATTGATGCCTAGACTCAAAGCCTCAGAATGTAAACTACTTGAACTATGACTTGAGATATGGTACATTATTTCTACCTAGACACAAAGCATCACCTTTTTTGGGGGATAGAAATTACACTTGAAGCTTCACTTGTAAAGAGATTTCTGCAGTTAACATAAAATATCACATGTAGCTGGGTGCTGTGGTATACAGCTATAATGCCAGCAACTTAGAAGGAGGATGGCAGGTTTGAGGCCAGAGGCAGTCTGTGCATTTTAGTGAGTCCCTGTTTCAAGGTATAAAGTAAAGGGGCTGGGGGTGAAACCCCTTTATTTATAAGTAGAACACTTGCAAAGTAGGCACCAGGCCCTAGGTTGAACCCCCAAGTACTGCAGAAAAACAAAACAAAAACATTACATACAAAAAACTAACCTTCATCACCAATGGGCAAGATTCCATCCCCTTATCTCTTAAATGGTGATATCAGGGTTTTATTTTGTATGTATGACTTCTTAGGTGCAAAAAGGCAGAGGGTTGTCCAGGAAGCCATAGAAGGCTGCTGCAAATTCTCTTACCAGAAAAAGTATTAGAAAGATATCTAATCATCAAATTTAGACATTTGTTTCTTCATTTAAAGGTTTTTCTTCCTGTTATCTATAAAGATAGTTTATGTAGAACACTTATAAAAGAATATTCTGAAAAAAAAACCATCATAATTTCACCTCTAAGAGAAAATTTAATTGTATAACACAGTGTGATTATTTATATGTGTAATTTGATTATTAATATTGGATTTTATTGTGGTCCCCATGATGGGATTAGTGTCCTTAGAAGAAGGTAGAGATTATAGCTCTCTCTTTACCACATGAGGATACAAGGAGAGGAGAACAGCATTGCAGACTAGAAAGAGAGCCCTCACTAGACACTGAATCTGCTGGTTCCCTGATCTTGAAATTCCTAGCCTAGAGAACTTTAAATTTCTGTTGTTTTGGCCTCCCTGTCTATGGTCCTTCTATTATGGCAGCCCTAGCTGACTGAGGTAGGGAGGGACTTTTTAGTGGATACCAGGTCTCCTTTGTGACTGAGGAATATGTTTTGGAATTAGATAGAGGCAAGGTTGTGCAACATAGTGAATGTATTCAAGTTTACACTTTAAAGATGGTTATTTTTATGTTATGTGAATTTCAACTCTATAAAAAGAAAAAACAGATTCCACCAAGAAAATGAAAAAAAACAACGCAAAGAATGGGAAAAAACATTTGCAAATTTTATATATATATATATATATATATATATATATATATAATTTGAAAATATATATATAATATATATATATATATATATATATATATATATATATATATATATATCTGACAAGCACTTGTTTCCAACATGTATAAAGAACACTTGGAACTCAACAATTAGGAAAATAATTCAGCCAGGTATGGTGGTGCATACCTAAAATCCCAGCACTTGGAGGCTAGAGCAGGAGAATTGTCATAAGTTTGAGGCCAGCCTGGTCAACATAGTCCCAGGTCAGCATGGGCTACACAGTGAAACTGTCTCAAAAAAAAAAATTATAGGTTGGGCAGAGAATTTGAATAGACATTTTTCCAAAGAAGACATATAAATGCCCAATAAACATGTGAGAGATACTCAACATGATCTTTAGGGAGATGCAATTTCTAACTACTATGAAACACCACTTCACACCCACTAGGATGGATGTAATCTAAAAGAAACAAGCATTACTGAGAATGTGGAAAAACTGAAACCCTCATATATTGAGGGTGGGAATATAAAATGGTACAGCCACTCTGAAAATAATCTGGCAGTAACTCAACATGTTAAACAGAGTTTCCATACGACCCAGAAATTCCACTCATATGGAGAAATGAAATGTATATTCACAAAGAAATCTGTGTACAAATATTTTTAGAATTATTCACATTAGCCAAATATGATAACAATCTAAATGCCTATCAACTGATGAATGGATAAGTAACATGTAGTATATTTGTTTTTAATTTTTTAACTTTTTTTGTTATTGGATGCTGAATCTAGGGCCTCACGCATACATTTTTGTGCGTATGCTCTACAACTGAGCTGCACACTTAGCACCTTATTTATTTTTAATTTTAATTTTTATCTTTATTTTAAATTTATTTTTATTTCCTATTTGTCTTTATTGTTGTTGTTAGGTGCTGTTTAGTTGGGTCCAACTCTACAGACCCTGCATACAACAGAATGAAACACTAATTGATTCTGTGGCCAGCACATGATCTTTTTTATATTTAAGCCCATTGTTGCAGACATTGTATCAATCCATGTAATTGAGGGTCTTCCTTTTTTTTGCTGACCTGCCACTCTCCCAAACATGACATCCTTCTCCAGGGTTTGCTCCCTCCTAATAAGTCCAAAATACCTACGACAGTCTAGCCATCCTTGCTTCCAAGGAGCACTCTGGTTGCATTTCTTCTAGGACAGATCTGTTGGTTCTTTTAGTGGTCCATGGTATACTCAATATTCACATCCAGCACCATAATTCAAAAGCATCAATTCTTCACCTTCTTCCTTTATTCAACATTCAGCTTTCACAACATATGATACAATTGAAGATACCACGGAAGCCGGGCACGGTGGCACATGCCTGTAATCCCAGCAACTTGGAAGGCAGAGGCAGGAGAATCACAAGTTCAAGACCAGAGGCAGTCTATGTAGTTTAGTGAGACTCTGTCTCAAAAAGTAAAAAAAAAGGGTGAGGATGCAGCTCAATGGTATAGCACTTGCAAAGTGTATAAGCGTGCGGCCCTGTGTTTAAACCCTAGTACAGCAAAAAAAAAAAAAAAAAAAAAAAAAAAAAAAAAAAAAAAAAAAAAAAAAGGAAGAAAATACCGTGGAATGAGTTAGGCGCACCTTCCTCTTCAATGTGACATCTTTACTTTTCAACACTTTATAGAAGTCTTTTGCAACAGCCTCTCCCAATGCAACACATCTTTTGATTTCTTGACTGTTGCATCCTTGGGTGTTGCTTGTAGAACCAAGTAAAGCAAAATCTTGGACAATCTCAATCATTTCTCTATCATGAAATTTCTTATTGCCCCAGTTGTAACGATTCTTCTTTTCTTGATGTTGAGGCATAGTTCATACTGACGGCTGTGTTCTTTGATCTTCATCAATAAATATTTCAAATCCTGTTCACTTTCAGCAAGCGGAGTTGTGTCATCTGCATAATCCAGGTTGTTAATGAGTCTTCCTTCAATCATGATGTCACATTCCTCTTCATAAAGTCTAGCTTCTCAGATTATTTGCTCAATATAGAAATTGAAGAGGTACAGTACAAGGATACAGCTCTGATGCATTCCTCTTGACTCTAAACCAGGCAGTGTTTCCTTGTACTGTTCAAATGCCTGCCTCCTGGTCCATTTACTGATTCCTCATGAGTATAATTAAGTGCTCTGGTACTCCTATTCTTCACAGTATTATCCATAATTTCTTGTAATCCACAAAGGCAAATACCTTTGCACAGTCTCTGCTTTTGGCTAATATCCATCTGACATCAGCAATGATGTCCCTGGTTCCATGCCCTCTTCTGAATCCAGCTTGATTTTCTAGCAGTTCCCTATCTATGTACTGCCACTGCCATTTTTGAATGATCTTTAGCAAAATTTTGCTGTGCTATTGATGATATTATTTGATAATTTCCACATTTGGTTGGACCCCCTTTCTTGGGAATAGGCACAAATATGGATCCCTTCCAGACAGTTGGCCTGGTAGCTGTTTTCCAAATCTCTTGGCATAAACAAGTGAGTACCTCCAGTGGTACACCTATTTGTTGAAACATCTCTATTCGTATTCCATCAAATCCTGGAGCCTTGGGTTTCACCAATTTCATCAGGGCAGTTTCCACTTTGTCCTTTAATACCATTGGATCTTGATCATATGCAACCTCTTGAAATGGTTGATCATTCACCAATTCCTTTTGTTATAATGACTCTGTGTATTCCTTCCATCTTCTTTTGTTATTTCCTGTGTCATTTAATATTTTCCCTATAGAATCCTTCTCTATTCAAGGCTTAAATTTTTTTCTTCAATTCCTTGAGGTTGAGAAAAACAGAGTATGTTCTTCCCTTTTGGTTTTTTATCTCAAACTCTTTGCACATATAATATTTGATTTTGTCTTCTTGAGCTGCCCTTTGAAATCTTCTGTTTAGTTCCTTAACGTGGTCATGTCTTCCTTTTGGTTTAGGTGCATGACATTCAAAAGCAAGTTTCAGAGTCTCTTTTGACATGTAATTTGGTCTCTTTCTTTTTTTTTTTTTTTTTTCCTATCCTATCATGAGTGATGTCTTTGATGTCATGGCACAACTCGTCTGGTCTTCTGTCATTAGTATCTCACACATCAAACCTGTTCCTGAGGTGGTTTCTGAACTCTGGTGGGATATATTCAAGGTTATACCTTAGCTTGCAGGCATTTGTTCTAATTTTTTCAGGTTCAGTTTGAACCTGCACATGAGCAGTTGATGGTCTAATCCACAATCAGCTCCTGGTCTTGTTTTGACTTTTGATACTGAGACCTTTTCATTGTCTCTTGCCACAACATAGTCAGTTTGGTTCTTGTATGTTCCATCTGGTGACTTCCATGCATATAGTCACCATTTATGTTCATGAAAAATGTATTGCAATGTAAAGGTCATTGGTCTGACAAAATTCTATCATGTGATCTCCAGCATTGTTTCTGTCACCAAGGCCATATTTTCCAACTACCGAGCCTCCTTCTTTGTTTCCAACTTTTGCATTCCAGTCACCAGTAATTATTAGTACATCCTGATTGCATGCTCAATCTATTTCAGATTGCAGAAGCTGGTAAAAAATCTCCCCTATCTTCATTTGTAGCCTTAGTGGTGGGTAGGAAAATTTGAATAATAGTCATATTAACTGTCCTTCCTTGTAGTCATATGGATATTATTCTATCACTTACACCATTGTATTTCAGGACAGATCTTGAGAAGTCTTTTTATTTTATTTATTTTTATATTTTTATTTATCTTTATTTTCTTATTCTTTTTCTTTTATTCTTATTTATCTTTATTATTTTTATTTTTTATCTTGAGACAAGGTCTTGTTGAGTTACACAGGCTGCCTCTGGTTTTAAACCTGTGATCCACCTGCCTTAGCCTCCTGAGTTTCTGGGATTGTAGGTATGCACCATAGCAGCTGGCTAAAATGTGGTATATTTATAGAATGGAATATTTTCTGACAACAAAAAGAAATGAAGTACTGCCGGGCATGGTGGCGCATGCCTGTAATCCCAGTGGCTCAGGAGGCGGAGGCGGGAGGATGACAAGTTTGAGACCAGAGGCGGTCTGCATAATTTAGCGAGACCTTGTCTCAAAAAGTTAAAAAAAAAAATGGGCTGGGGGCGCAGCTCAGTGATCCAGCCCTTGCAAAGCATGCAGGCACGAGGCCCTGGGTTCAACCCCCAGCACCGTCAAAAAAAAAAAAAAAAAAAGAAAGAAAGAAAGAAAGAAAGAAATGAAGTACTGATATTTGTTACCACATAGTTGTTGTTGTTGTTAGGTGCCGTCGAGTCGGTATCCGACTCATAGCGACCCTCATAGGGTTTTCAATGGCTGAGTACTTCGGGATTGCCTTGGGAGTGGATTGCCAGGTCCTTCTCCCATTTTTGCGGAGCTGGGAATTGAACTCGGGGCCTCAGAGACTGCAGCGCAGCGCTCTACCCACTGGGCTAAATCCCAGCCCATTACCACATAGATGAACCCTAAAAATATTACAGTAAGGTAAAGAAGTGCTACACCAAGGTGACAAATTGTATGACTTAATTTATATGAGATGTCCAGAATATTAATAGAGATAGAAAGTATATTTAATGATTGCCTTGGGCTAGAGGAGGGGGAGATGGAGTGATCGCTAATGGATATGAGGTTTTTTTTTCTTTTGAGTTGATAAAAGTACTCCAATTGCACAATGTATATATGAACTGATTTATCACTCTGTACCCCATAAATATATATAATTAAAATAATTTTGTAATTGGTTGTGGTGATGGTTGCACAATTATGAATATGTTAAAACTATGTAATTGTACCCATTGAATGAGTGAATTATGATATGTGAATTATATGTCAGTAAAGCTGTCATATAAAGTAATGTAATGAAAAGAAAGATGCAAATCATAATGGACAGTGCAATAGTTATATATTATTGAGTGACAAATTACCCCACAACTTAACAGCTTAAACTAGCAAATGTGACGTCACACAGTTTCTGAGAGTCAGAAGTTGCAAGTGGCTTTACTTGGTGGCTCTGTCTTAGGTTTCTTCTAAGGTCGTGGTCATGCTGATGCTGACCTCTCTGAAGCTTGGCCAGGGGCTACAGGACTGCCTTTCCAGTTCATATGGCTGTTGGCAGGGGGCTTTAGTTCTCTGCCACATGGTCCTTTCCATGGGGATGTTCATGATATATAACCCCCCCAGGAGTGCATGAAGAGAGAGGGAGGATGGGAGACAGAGAGAGAGAAAGAGAGAGAGAGAGGGAGAGAGAGAAGGAGGAGGAAGAGGAGGAGGGAAAGGGAGGGAGGGAGAGTGAACTCAGGAACAGTGGTGCATACCTCTAATTCCAGTAACTTGCAAGGCTGAGGCAGGAGGATCTCAAGTTCCAGGCCAGAGGCAGCCTGTGTAACTTAGCAAGACCTTATCAAAAGAAAAAAAAAATTTTTTTAATGAGCTGGGGATGCTGCCCAATAGTAGAGTACTTGCAAAGTATTTGTGAGGCCCTAGGTTCAACCCTCAAGTATCACAAGAAAAATTAAAAAGGAGAGAAGAGACAGAAGGAAGAAGGAAGGGAGGGAGGAAGAAAGGGGGGGAGGAAGAGAAGAAGGAGAAATAAAAGAAAAAAGAAAGAAGAAAAACAAAACAAAAACAACAAAAAACCCCAAACAAAACAAAACAAAAAACCCTGCCATGTGCCTCACCAGTGTGAGTCTACCAGAATAAATCTACAATATTTCCTTGGTTTTATATTCAATCTTGTATCTCTTAAAGGGAGACAGGGATGTAGTAATAGAACAGGACTTTGGAGACAAAACAGGTAATGTGAATTTATATCCAATTCCCCCTACTTACTATATGACCTCAGGCAGGTCATGCAACTTCTTAGTCCTCATTTTCCTTATCTGGATAATGGGGTAAAATGCCTGTTGCAGATGACTGTCCTGAAATCATCTCAGATCAAGGCTATCTTTACCTAATGACTGTCCTGGACATAATTGACAAAATTTCTCTGTACACAATTGGGAGATCATTGTTGTTGTTGTTAGGTGCCATCGAGTCGAGTCCGACTCATAGCGACCCTATGTACAGCAGATCGAAACACTTGCCGATTCTGTGCCAGGTAAACGATCTTATTTATGTTTAAACCCATTGTTGCAGACACTGAGTCAATCCATCTGGTGGACGGTTTTCCTCTTTTGCGTTGACTCGCCACTCTCCCAAACATGATGTCCTTCTCCAGGGATTGATCTCTCCTGACTACATGTCCGAAATATGTAAGACGCAGTCTGGCCATTCTTGCTTCCAAGGAGCACTCTGGTTGCACTTCTTCTAGGACAGATTTGTTGGTTCTTTTGGCAGTCCATGGTATATTCAATAGATGTTTTCAGCACCACAATTCAAAAGCATCAATTCTTCTCCTGTCTCCCTTGTTCAATGTCCAGCTTTCACAACCATATGATGCCACTGAAAATACCATGGCATGAGTCAGACGCACCTTCATCTTCAATGTGACATCTTTGCTTTTCAATACTCTAAAGAGATCTTT
>VMDO01005391.1:13809-112589 GCA_007922755.1 Pedetes capensis | reverse complement strand
AGTGATAGTTTAAATCAACGTCAACAGATAAACTCCATGAAATGAAAGTTCGTGCTGTTTGATGAATCACAGTATGTTATGGTTAAATATATCTGCTCTTTTTTTATATTCCTGGCATCCAGGATGAAAAAAATCTTTAAATATACATCTCATGTAGGTAATAGCTTCTTTGCATATCTCTCTTCAAAAATACTTTATAGCAGTATATAAATAGATTACCTACACATTTAATGATTTTGCCCCAAAACTATAGATCTGTTTCATTTTTACAACATATTAATTTTTGCCCAACATTAAGAAAGCTGACAAATGGTTGAAATGGAAATGCTTTTGTCTTCTACAATAGAAGTAGCAATTTGACAGGAAAAAAACCAAAAAACAAAAAAACAACAAAAAAACCCCAACCCTACAGTAACACTCGTCAGTTGTTTAACCTGAGCGTTTGGCCTACTAAGAGTAGCAGCTTTTTTCCTTCATGCACGCTCACATCCACATCACCTCTGCACACATACAGGTTGAGCACACGCTTTCAGACGCTGGTAGGCCACAATGTGCTTCCCGTTGCTCTAATCACTGGGAAGCAGTGTACCTAATGATTAGCCACACTAATTCATAGGGTTTTCAATTGCTGATTACCTTTTGGGAGTGGATTACTGTGTCCTTCTCCCAAGCTTTCAGCACCTGGTATTCCCAGGTGGTCTCCCATCCAATTACTATCTGGGTCCGACCCTGCTAAGCTTCTGCGATCTGACGAGATAGGGCACCACAGTGGTATGGCTGCAGGATTTTATTTCCTAGATGATTTAAAAACAAATACATAAAAAGATAACTGCAAATTTATGCTACTGGGCACAACATGTTTAATGATGTGAATTATTGCAATAACAATATTAAAAGGGATGAAATTTTGTAGGAACAGAGATTTTATATGGTATTGAAGCTAAGTTGGTATAAATTCAAAACAGATTGTTATAAATTTAGGATGTTAATTGTGATTCGTGTGTAGCCACCAAGAAAATGTATAAAATATATACACAAAAGAAAATGAACAGTGCATACAAATAGTACACTTAAAAGCCAATTAAGCATTAAAAAGGAAGTAATAGAATAAATGCAGAAGAAAAAAGGTACCAGGTATATACTTTAAAAAGTACAATAGCAGAAGAGCATCCTTATTACTAACTTGATAAGTAAAGTGATTTAAATCATCAGTCAAAAAGAAATAGAAGACTGCATAATAAAACATGACTCAATTATCTGTAGAAGAGACTCAGTTAAAATCCAACAACAAAATATTTGAATTTGAAAGAATGAAAAAAGGTATTCTATACAAATAGTACCAGAAAATAGTAATGCCATGCCCTGTGTTGGCTACACTTATATCAATGGATACTTTAAGTCAAGAATGGTTATAAGACACGAAGAAGGACAATATATTACTGAAAAAAGGGTCACTTCTTCAGAAGAAATAATAATTATGCACACACACTCAAGAAACAACAGAGCCCAAATATATAAACCAAGCATTGACATACTTGAAGGAAGAAATAGAAATAGACAATTCTATAAAAACAGTTGTATACTTCAACTGCCTACTTTTAGCAATAGAAGGAGCTCTAGATAAAAGACTGGAAGGGAGAGACCTTGAACAGCATAATAAGCAAGTAGACCCAGCAGATATACATAATATATATATATGTGTGTATATGTATATATAAATATATAAATTATATTATATATTAATATTACAACATATAATATAATATGTTATATATTATGTATAACATATATAATATAATGCATATTTATAATATATATATATATATATATATATATATATATATATATATGGGGCTGGGATTTAGCTCAGTTGGTAGAGCACTGCTCTGCAGTCTCTGAGGTCTGAGTTTGATTCCCAGCACCACAAAAACTGGGAGAAAAATGTGGCAATCCACTCCCGAAGCAATCCCGAAAGAATCAGCCATTGAAAACCCTATGAGGATGGCTATGAGTCAGACATGACTCAATGGCACCTAACATCATCAACATTTATATATATATATAATATTAAACATCCACCCACCAGTGAAAGAATACATAATTCTTCTCTGGTGCACATGGAATGTGCTCCAGGACGGACCATATGTGAGGGCCAAAAACAAATTCTCAAGACATTTTAAAAGATTGATGTCATAAAATTTCCCTAAGTACAGTGGGATGAAATTATAAATTAATAACAGAAGGAAAGCTGGAAATTCATAAATATGTGGAAGTTAAACAGAATATTCTTAAACAACTATGGGTCAAAGAAATAATCTTGGAAACTAGAGACAAAGCAAACAGAAACAATATGTTCCATAACTTATTGGAGGCAGTGAGAGCAGTGTTTAGAGGAAAATTTATACCTGCAAACAACTGTGCTAAAAAGTAAGAATAGGCTCCAAAGCAGTGCCCTAGCCTTATACCTTAAGCAACTAGAAAAAGAACTGAATACAAAACTAGCTGAAGAAAGGAAGTAATTAAAGTTAGAGCAGAGATAAATGAAGTAGAGGATAAAAAAATACAGAATCAACAAAACCAAAAGCTGGTCCTTTGAAAAGATCAATAAAATTGACAAGCCTTATCTAGACTGACAAAAAGGAAATTAAGATGTAAATGCTAAAATCAGACATGAAAGTTAATTAAAAGATTTGCATGTGAGAGCTATAATACCAACAAATAAACTAAATGAAATGGAGTAATGCTTAGAAACACAGATATTACCACAATTGACACAAAAGAAAATAGGAAATATTAACCGACCTACAAAGTTAAAGAGATTTAATCAGTAATAAAATAAAATAAAATAAAGAAAACCTCCCCAACAACCAGGTATGGTAGATTTTTTTGTTTTGTTAGGCGTCATTGAGTCAAGACTAACTCATAGCAACCCTATGTACAACAGAACAAAACACTACCCAACACTGTGCCATGCACACAATCTTTTTATGTTTGAGCCCATTTTGAGTCATGCCACATTAGCAAAAGATGGTCCCAGGGGCTTTACTCCATTACCATCATTAAGGTTGACTCTAGTTTGAGGAGGCAACTCTTCCTCAGTCATTTCTGAATGCCTTGCAGCCTGGGGGCTCATTTTCAAGCACTAATTGACAGTCCTTCTCTTCTATTCATAGGCTAATTGTTTAGGAGTGGGCTGCTGGGTCTTTCTTCATAGTCTCTTACGTTGGAAGCTTAGCTGAAACCTGTCCCCCACCGAGTGGCCCTGCTGGTATCTGAGATACTGGTGGCAAAGCTTTCAGCATCACAGCAACACACAAGCCCCCGCGGCATGACAAGCTAACAGACATGTAGGGACTGTATGGTAGTATATGCCTGTAATTCTAGCACTGAGGAGGCTGAGGCAAGAGGATCAAAAGTTCCAGACTAGTCTGGGCTACATAGTGAGACTTTGTATCAAAACAAAACAAAAACAAAATCTCTCAACAAAGAAAATCCCTGTACCAGATAGTTTCCCTCATGGGTGAATTCTGCCAAATATTTAAAGAAAAATTAGTACCAATACTTTCAAACTATTTCAAAAAGAGTAGAAAAGGAAGGAACACTTCCTAGCTCATTTTGGGGCATCATTATTACCCTTATACCAAAGCCAAAGATAATATAAGAAAAAATAGGCGTCAGCTGGGCATGGTGCCACACGCCTGTAATCCCAGAGGCTTGGGAAGCGGGGCCAGGAGGATCGCAATTTTGAGATCAAAGGAAGTGTGCGTAACTTAGTGAGACCCTGTCTCAAAAAGTAAAGGAAAAAAAAAAAGGGCTGGGGGTGCTGCTCAGAGGTCCAGCACTTGCATAGCATGCAAGCATGAGGCCCTGGGTTCAACCCATAGTACCATAAAAAAAAAAAGAAAAAGAAAAAAAGAAAAAATAGGGATCAATATCTCTTATGAATGTAGATGCAGAAATCCTCAGCCAAATACTCATGTGCAGCATGACAAGTAGGTCCCATAAAACCCTATCACCTAGTGATACCATAATCATCTTAGTTCGTGTAAGTATAATTTGTAATGTTCACAGTGACAAAATTGCCTAGTACCACATTTTTCAGAACATATTCTCAGTATTAAGTAATAAATGACTCTACTAGAAAACTGAATCGGGTAGCATATTAAAAGGATTATGCATTGTGGCCAACTGGGATTTGTTCTAGCATGCACGGGTGGTTCAACCTTGTTGTTGTTGTTAAGTGCCATCAAGTCGGTAACTGACTCATAGTGACCCCATATACAACAGGCAAAACACTATTGTCAGTGCATCTCTGACTTTCATAGGGTTTTCAATGGCAGATTGATTTTTGGGAGTGGGTTGCCAGATCTGTCTCCCAAGCCTACAGCACCTGGTGTTCCCAGATGGTCTCTCATCCAAGTACTAACCAGGCCCAACTCTGCTTAGCTTCTGAGATCTGATGGAATGGGATGCCACAGGGCTATATGCTGCAGGTGGTTCAACATAGGAAAATGAATTACTGTAATGTACCATGTGAGGAAAAGATAACTTGAAAAAAATTGTCATCTTATTGACATAGAAATAGCATTTGACAAAGTCCACTCTGCTTTTATGATACAAGCACTCAGAGAACTAGGAATAGGAAAGAAATTTCCCAACATGATTAAGAGTATATATGGAAGCCCACAACTAACATCATACTCAATGGTGAGAGGCTGAGCGCTTTCCCCCTAAGATCAGTAACAATCCACTGTTTTGGGCTGAATTGTGTATCCCCCAAATTTCTATTTTGAAACTCTAACTTCTAGTACATCACAATGTGATTTATTTGGAGGAAGGGCCTTTAAAGAGATGATTAAGTAAAAATTAGGCCATCATGTTGGATCCTAACCCAATTCTATTGGTGTCTTTATAAGAAAAGGAAGTTTAGACATATGAACAGACAGATACCAGACACCTGCACGCTCAGAGAAAAGATGATATGAGAGCAGAAGTAGAAGGTGTCATCTGCATGCCAAGGAGAGAGGCCTCAGAAGAAACGGAGCCTGTCAACATCTTGATCTTGGGCTAGAAGAGAGAAACTGAGAGAAACTGAGAGAAAATAAATATACATCTTAAGTCTTCCAGTCTGTAGTACTTTATGTCATAGAGACAGGGAATGCTGATGTAGCAAATACCTAAAAGTGTGAAAGGGGCTTGGAAATGGGTAGTAGATAGAGGCTGGAAGAGTTTCAAGGTGTGTTCAGCAAACAGCATGGGCTTAAATTGCTTTGAAGAGACTGTTGGTAGAGATGTGGGTTCTATAAGTGCTTCTGATAAAGTGTCACATAGAAACTGAAGAACATGTTATTATACACTGGAGGAAGGGTGATTCTTTTTATAAAGTGCAGAAGAATTTGGCTTTATTATGTTCTCATGGCTTTTTTAAAAGGTTATTGTTGTTAGGTGCCATTGAGCCGGTATCCAACTCATAGTGACCCTATGCACAATAGGCAAAACACTATTGTCAGTGCTTCTCTGCTGTTCATAGGGTTTTCAATGGCAGATTGATTTTTGGGAGTGGGTTGCTAGGTCCATCTCCCAAGCCTACAGTACCTGGTGTTCCCAGGTGGTCTCCCATCCAAGTACTAAGCAGGCCTGACCCTGCTTAGCTTCCAAGATCTGACAGGATCGGATGCCACAGGGCTAAGGCTGCAGGCTTTTTAAAGGTAGAACTTGTGAATTACAAACTTGGATATTTAGCAGAGGAGGTTTCTGACCCAAGCATTGAATGTGTGGTCTGGTTTCTCCTGACTGTTTATAGTAAAATTCACTAGGAGAATGAATCATTGGAGAAGGAACTGATAAGCCAAAAAGTACCAGAACTTAGAGACTGGTAAAATTTTCAGCCTATCCATCATTTAAGAAAAGAAAAAGTATATTCTGTAAAGAATACCAATGTTATGTTTAGACAACCATATGAGAAAGAGATTACTGGTGTGAGTTATAGATTCAATCAACCATCAAAGCAGAAACATTTCCAGCTTGGACTAAAAGTAGCAGAGATAAGACAAAATGAAAAAAGCATGTCAGACTTCTGGGATTCTAGTAGATCTCTCTGGCTGCAAGCATGAATTATCCTTCAATAAAAGAGGAAGATTACTCCAAAGGCAATTCAGAGAGCAGCAGGTCTGAGAGCTGGGAATGTCGCCTTTACTACAGAGGGTAGCTTCACACAAGGCCTTCGTGGGGATGCAGCTACCCAGAGACTCAAGAGTGGGGCTGCATTCAAGGCCACAGAGTTGAAACTACTGCCCCCATGGGTCCAAACTGTGGGGCATTGAGCCAAAGATTATTCTTAAGCCTTGAATTCCACTGGAATCTCCCCTACTGGGTTTTGGGCTTTGGTGCAAGCCCATGACTTCTTACTTTCTGATTTTTCCTTTTGGAATCGGTTGTGAGTTGTATGCCATTCCTACCCTTGTATTTTTGGAAGCAGTCATCTCTGTTTTCATAGATTTACAGCTGGAAAGGAAGTCTACCTCCATGTGAATTATATCTTGGGTCTCAGTCATATCTGATTCAGGTTATGTTTAGATGAGACTTGAGGCTGGACTTGATGCTAGAATGGGTTAAAACTTTCAAGCTGGGGTGAGTGGATTCTGCATGTGAAAGGAATTTTGAGGATCCAGAGTATAAGTTATGATGGGCTGAATTGTGTTCCCCTGTGTTACACACCTTCCCCTCGCTGGAATGGACACCACAGGTAATCAATTTATTATTTTCATTCATGATGTTGGGAGTTCCAATCCGTAATCAGTTGCCCCAGTTGCTTTTGGGCCTGTGGTGGGATCGCAGAAGGAGTGTGAGGCAAAGAAAAACTGCTCACCTGGTGGCCAGGAAGCAAAAAGAGAAGAAGAGGCTAGCATTCCATTATCTGCCTAAGGGTACCACCGAGGACCTGGGGACATCCCACTGGGTCTTAAAAATCCTATCACCTCCCAATAGGGTGACCCTGAGGACCAAGCCTGTGATGCATGGGCCTGTGGGGGACATTCACAATTCAAAACATAGCTCCCCGCAGTTTACAGAGTGAAACCCTTGCCCTAGGTCCTCTGAATATGGCTATGTTTAGGATGGGGCCATCAGAGAGATAAATAAGTTAACATGAGGCATGTAGGGTGGGTCCTAATCCAGTCTGGCTTTTTTTTTTTTTTTTTTTTTTTTTTGTACTGGGGGTTGAACCCAGGGCCTCCCACCTGCATGCTTTGCAAGTGCTGGACCGTTGAGCTGCACCCCTGGCCCATTTTTTTACTTTTTGAGACAGGGTCTTGCTAAGTTAAGCAGACTGCCTCTGGTCTCGAACTTGCAATCCTCCTGCCTCTGCCTCTCAGGCCGCTGGGATTACAGGCATGTGCCACCGCTCCCGGCGCAGGCTGGTTTCTTTATAAGAGGACATTTGGACATGTGGAGAGACACCAGGGGCACTTGTGCACAGAGCAAGGGCCACACAAAGCCACAAGAGCACAGCCACCTGTCAGGCGAGGGGAGGGCCCTCGGAACAGATCAATCTTGTGGACACCATGATCCTGGCCTTGTAGCCTTGGGAGAAAATAAAATTCTGTTATTGAAGCCCCCACCATATGGCATTTTGTTGTGGCAACCCTAGCGGGCCAAGAGTCCCTTTCACTCTTGCTACTCAAACTCGTGTTGGATGTTCTGGCCAGAGAAACAAGGAAAGAGAAACGAATGAAAAACCACCAGATTAGAAAGGAAAAATACTCCTTATTTGCAGGTGGCATGCTCCTACATATGAAAAAGCCTAAAAATTCACAAAAACACTACGCGAGCTGATAGATAAGTTCAGCAAATTCTGATGTGTGAAAACGCACATCAAAAGTGTTCTTGAACAGCATCAATGAACAACCTATAGAACATATTAAAACCATTCCATTAAAAATAGCACCCAAAATAATGAAATATTTAGCAGTAAATTTAACCAAAGAGGTCAAAAATTTGGGCACTGAAAATATTAAACATGCCAACACAACCTGAAAGATCTAAAAAGACATCCTGTGTCTGTGTATTAGAAACCTTATTAAGATATCATACTATCCCCCAAAATCTACAGGTTCAATAAACTACTGTCAATATTCCAATGGAATTATTTGTGCATAAGTAAGATAGAAGACCCCAAAGTTCATATGGGATATTAAGGGATACCAAATAGCAAAAAAAGCATTGAAAAAGAAGAATAAATTTGTAGGATACAATGATACAGGGGTCAGGATAGAGCTATGTAGAGCAACAAAACAATTTTCTTCCTCAAAGAAAATATGTACATAGCCAGCAAGCACATAAATATATGGTCAACATCATTGGTCAGTAGGGAAATGCAAGAGGAAAGTATAATGGGATACCTGGATACCCATTGCAGTGGGTATACTAACAATAAAAAATTAAAATAAATAATAAGTGGAGAAATTGAAACATTGTACATGGCTGGTAAGAATGCAAAATGTACACCTGCTGAGGAAAATAGTCTGGAAATTCCCCAAAAAGCTAAATATATAATTGCCATATGATACAGCAGTTCCACTTCTAGATAATTACATAAAATAATTGCAAAGAGGTACTCAAATGGATATGTGTGTGTGCATGTTCACAGCAGCACCAGACACAGTAGCCAAAAGGCCCAAATGAGCATCTCTAGGTAAATGGAACAAAGTTTCATACATTCAATGGAATGATATTCAGCTATAAATGGAATGAGGTATGGACTCATGCCTCACTGAGGATGAACCTTGAAAACATTATGCTAGGTGAGGGAAGTCAGTCACAAAAGGCATTACTTGTACTGTTTGATTGCATCTATGTGAAACATTCATTAAGGTAGAAAGCTGCTGTGTGCTGGCCAAGGGGTTGTTGTTAGGTGCCTTTGAGTTGGGTCCAATTCATAGTGACCCTATGTACAACAGACAAAACACTCCCTGACACTGTGCCATGCCCAGCACTATGTCAGTGCTTCTCTGATATTCATAGGATTTTCAATGGTGGATTGTCTCAGGATTGTTTTGGGACTGGGATGCCAGGCCTTCTTCCATTTTTGCAATGCTGGGGATTGAAGCCAGGGCCTCAGAGCATGCAGAGCAGCACTGTACCAACTGAGTTGCCAAGAGGTAGGAGAGAGGAAATGTAGAGCACCTAATAGGTGCTTTTAGAGGATGACAATGTTTGAGAAGTTGATAGAGGGAGTATTTGCACAATGTTGTGAATATACTAAATGCCAATGAATTTCACCTCAGTTAGTGTGGGGTGTTGCCTGCCACTGGGAACCACTCTGGCCATAGCACTCTGGTCATGAGTTGAACCCCACAGTTGCAGACCTGCTGCTAGGTGGTGAGTGCCAACAGAGTATCTCACTGCCCAGGAAGGAGAGTTATGCTCATGGCTACTCTGAAAAGCCTTTAGAAAGGCAGGCTCAGAGAATTATGCCCATAGCTGCTCCTTGCTTCTCACTTCGAAGGACGGTGCCAACAGCTCAAGTGCTCTTCAAAAGCTCTTTATTGTCTCTCTCTTGTCTGCCATGCTCTAGATAGTCTGTGGAGTGGACTCTGGCTGATGGTCAGACCCTGAGTGCCCTGTGCACTGTGCTTATATACCCTTCAAGGACCAGTCAGAAACTGCCACATACTATAGGGTGATTGGATCAGGGGAAAGATGTAAATGATGCATCAAAAAGGGAACCAATCAGGGGATGTTCCTTAGCTGTCCATTCAGAGGTAGTCTAGCAGCCAATCAGGTGTCAAAGGGTTTTTGGACGCCAGAGCCATCTTGGTGGGCTCAATGCCTAAAAGGCCCAGGATGTACGTTAGAGGTTACTAGGGGCCATTTTGCCCAGGAAACAAGACTTGGTCCTCCAAGTTGGCTAGGTAGACCTCGAGGAGGGCAGTCTCTCTGGGCTGTATCCCTACAAGTTAGTATATATGTGAAGAGATAACTTGCTTTTCACTCAGAAAATATTACCATAAGGACATACTTGATCAGCAAAACCTATTTGGTTACAGCATATAATTAAACATTATTTAACTGATCTTGAGAAGGGTCTTTCCATGTGTTAATACTTAGTTCTCTGCAGGGAAAATAATAAAAACTACGTTGGGATTGAGGACAAAGCCAAAGCACTTTGAATTCTGCTTCCATTTATTTTAATTGGATTGAGAAATGCCTAGAAGATTAGTAAAGCATACCTGTGGGGGTTTCTATGATGGTGTTTCCAGAGAAGATTAAATTATCAGGGCTCTCCCCTAATGAATATATCAATCCCTTCACACAAGCACAATCCATATTGTGATGGATTCACAATATGATGGTACTGGAGGTAGTGAAGAGGAGGTGGAGCCTAGTTGGAGGAAGTAGGCTGCTGGGGGCATATCCTTTGGAGCTCTATCTTGCCCTAGTCTCTTCCTATATTCCCCTTCTCTCTGCTTCCTGGCCTCCACGACATAAGCTGCTGTGTTCTGCTATGCCCTCCCACCACAATAGATGGATACCTCTGAAATCATAAGCCAAAATAAATAATCACTCCCTTAAATTGTTTGTCCATTATTTTGTCAAAGCAATGATAAAAATAATTAATAAAACTTACTTGTTTAAATTTATTCCTAAGTATTTCATTCTTTTTAATGTTTTTGTAAATGAGATTTTAAAAAGTCTTTTGTAGATAGTTCACTGTCAGTGTATAGCAACACAACTGATTTTTGCATTGTGATTTTGTATCCTGCAACTTTACTGAATTCATTCACTATAATTGTGTTTTGCAAGAATCTTTAGGATTTTCTCTATACATATGTTTTACAAACAGGGGCAATTTAACTTTTTACCAATTTGAATAAAATTTTAATTTTTTTTCTGTTGTGTAATTTCTCTCGCTAGGGCTTCCAATATTATGTTGAATAGAAATGGAAGGGGTTTACATTCTTTTCTTGTTCCTGATCTTGGAGGGAAATCTTCTAGCTTTTTAGCATTGAGTATGATATTAGCAGTGGGCCTGTGATGTGGCCTTTATTATATTAAGGTATATTCTTCTGCACCTAATTTGTTGGGAATTTTTATCATAAATTTTTATCATGCTGAATTTTGTCAAATGCTTTTTCTGAGTCTATGAAGATGATCATATGATTTTTATGCAAGGTTTCCACATGTGTAGATCTTTATGTGTTGATTGTACTTGTAACCCAGGGATAAATTCCATTTGATCACAGTATATGGATTTTTTTATGTGATGTTGAATTTTATTTGCTAGTGTATTGTTGACAATTTTTGCATCTATCTTCATAAAATGCTGGGTTTAGCTCATGTGGTAGAGTGCCTGCTCTGCACTCTCTGAGAACCTGGGTTTGATCCCCATCACCACAAAAATGGGAGAAGGATATGGCAATCTACTCCCAAAGCAATCCCAAAACTATCAGCCATTGAAAACCCTATGAATGTCACTATGAGTCGGACCCAGCTCGACGTCATCTAACAACAACAAAACAACATATTCATAAAACGTATTGGCCTCTAATTTTCTTTCTAATAACATCATTTTCAGGCAGAATGTTGGCCTTCTAGAGTTTGGAAGTATTCCCTGCTCTTCAGGTTTTTGGGGGCATTGAGAAGCATTGGTGTTGATTCTTCTTTCAATATTTGATATGGTTCTCCAGTGAAGATATATTTTCTTGAATTTTCTTCCCTTAGAGATTGTTGATTATTGATTCAATCTCATTACTTGTTATGATCTCTCCAAATTCTTATTTTCCTCATGGTTTAGTTTTCATGCTTCTAAGAATTTATTTATTTCTTCTAGGTCACCCAATTTGTTGATGAATATATGTTCATAGTAGCATCTTATGATCTTAGTATTTCTATGATATCAGTTATAATGTCTTGTTTTGCATTTATAATTTTATTTGACTGCTCTCTTCTTCTTAGTCTAGTTAACATTTGTCAACTTTGTTGATGTTTGGGAAAATTTCCAAGTTTTTGTTCAGTGATCTTTTCTGTTGTTTTTCTAGTTTCTGTTTCATTCATTTCAGCCCTAGTCTTTATTATTTCATTCCCCCTAATATCTTTGAGCTTAGGTTATTCTTTTTTCTAGTTTCTTGAAGTGTAAAGTTATGTTATTTATTTGAGAACTTTATTTTTTCTTTCTTTCTTTTTTCAGTACTGGGGTGTTCAACCCAGGGCCTCCTGCAAGCTAGGCAAGTACTCCACTTCTGAGCACCCCAAACCCATTTCTAAATTTTTTATTTTGAGACAGGGTCTAAAAGTTGTGCAGGCTACCTCTGGCTTCAAACTTGAGATCCTCTTGCTTCAGCCTCCTGAATTGCTGGGATTACAGGCGTGCGCCACTTGTTTGGCTTTTTTTTTTTTTTTAATGTAATTATTTTGTACCTAAACTTCCCTCTTACATCTGCTATTGCTGCTTACCCCTAAGCATATTTTATTCATTGTGTTTCCATTTTCATTCTTCTCCAGTAATACATATTTATTTTTGGCAGTGTTGTATATCAAACTCGGCCTCATGTGTAATAAGAAAATGGTCACTGCTAAGCTACAATTTCAGCCTTTCAGATACTTTTTATTTCTCTTTTGATTTCCTTGATATCTTCTTTGATCCGTTGGTTTTTACAGGCATATGTTGATTACTTTCCCCATATTCTGAATTGTCCAATTGTTCCCATGTTTGTGATTTCCAGTTCCATTTCTGTTAGTTTCATTTGTGTATATTATTGTTCAAGTCCACTATTTCTTTATTGATTTTTTGTCTCTAAGATCCAGCCATTGTTGAAAATGGAGTATTCAAGTCCCTTTCTTTGACTGCATTGTTGTCTATTTTTCTGTTTAGTTTTGTTAATATTTGCTTTATGTGCTTAGGTTTTTGATGTTTTATGCATATGCATGCAAAATTATTATGTCCTCTTGATGGACTGATTGCTTTATCTTTATATAATGATCCTTTTGTCCCTCGTGACAGTTCTTGACTTATGGTTTATTTTGTCTGAAATAAGAATAGCCATCCCTGCTCCCTTTGGGTTGTTGTTTGTTTGGAATATCTCTTCCCACTTCCTCATTTTCAACTTATGTATATCCTCAAAGGTAATATTTATTGTAGTAGGCATGTAGTTGCATCTTGTTTTTTAATCCATTCAGTCATCCTATCTCATCTTTTGGCGAGACACTTTAATCTATTTACACTTAAAGTAAAGGGACCTACTACTGCCATTTTGTTAATTATTTTGTGACTTTTGTAGTTTCTTTGCTCCTTCATCTCTTGCTGTCTTTCTTTGTGATTTGATGATTTTTTTTTTTTGCAGTGGAATATTTTGATTCTTTTCTCTTTTGCATGTCTACTGTAGATTTTTGCTTTTTGATTGCTGTGGGGCTTATATGAAATATGTTAGAACTACAATAACCTATTTTACATTGATAATAATTACATGTAAAAACCACACTTTTATTTCTCCCCACATTTAATATAAATTGCTATCATTTATATCTTTATTAAGTTGAGCACATTAACAAATACACTAAGAAATAATTGTAATCATATTGATTTTTAATACTTTCATTTCTTAAATTTTATATTAGATTAGAATATATCATCTTGCTCTTTCTTGGCCTGCAAAGTTTATAATGAGAAGTTCACCAGTGATCTTCTTGAGAGAACTTTGTATATAGCAAGCTGACTCTCTCTTGCTATTTCTAAAATTTTGTCTTTGTGTTTGACTGCTGGCAATTTGATTATAATGTTTTCTGTGAAGACCTCTGTCTGGAGTTCTATGGGATTCTTGTGTATGTACTTTCATTTAACTGCCCATATTAGGAGACTTTTCTGTCATTATTTCTTTAAATAATCTTCCCTCCCCTTTCTCTTTCTTTGCTCTTTCCTGGACATCATAATTTGTCTGTTGGTTTGCTTGCTGGTGTACCATTAAGACACGTTGACTTTTTTCACTCATCCTAATTCTTTTCTGATTTTTGTTCTTTTACTGGATAACAAATTATTTGCCCCCCAATTTTCTGATTCTTCTGCTTAGTATAGCCTGTTGCTGAAGTTTTCTACCAAATTTTTCATTTCAGTTATATTCTTCATCTCTAGGGTTCTTATTAGTTCTTTCTTATTTCTACTTTACTATGTCTCACATATCATTTTCCTGATGTCATCTACTTGTCTATATGTGTTTTCTTGTAGCTCACTGAGCTTCAAGGCTATTATTTTGCATTCATTTAAAAAATTTTTTTAGCTCTCCATTTCTTTGGAGTTTGCCACTGGAACTCTTTTATTCCCTTGGGGATGTCATATTTCCTCAATTCTTTGCATTCTTTGAAGGCTTCCACTGCTACCTTAACATTTCAAGGATCAGTCCTCTTCCTCAGTATTTAGACTGGTTTCAGGAGAGAAAGCTCTTCCCACATAATCCTGGTTAGACATTCCCAGGCCTCTTAGACTTCTTCTGTTGATGCTCCTGCTTCACTCCTTCTTCCTTCTTATTTTAAGGTGTGCCTTCCCTATCCTACAAAGCCATGTTTGGTACTGAGAGCCTCACATTCATTTTCCCTAGGCCAGGGCTCTGAGATGCTCCAAGTTGGGAGGTTACCTTCTCCATAATCCATAGAATTAAGCCACCTGCTGAGATATGCATCTGCTGTTGAGACCTGTGCTTTCTGAAAGAGCATTTCTAGGGCATGCACAAGGCTGAGCAAGGTGCCATCCACAGGAGGGGCTGTAGAGTGCTTAGGTATGCATTAGCTGGTTGAGAGGGGCCTCAGGTAAGTCATCCTGTGGACTTCAGTTGTAGGTCTCAGAATCTGAAATCTGGTTATTAGGATCTGTGGCCAGCTGTTGAGAACTACACCCTCTGTCCTCTCCTCCCTGCTCCTAGCTTTCCCCAGACTGCTTAGGTGGGCTTATCCCTTCAGGGTGGTCACATCTGGCAGTGCTGAGGAGACAAGGCACTCATATCCCTCTCCCTTTTCCAGGTTGGAGAAATTGCCCACCAATCAGGCCTTTTCTGGCACCAAACTGTGCCAGTCTGGGGAAGGGCTAACATGGATGAAGTGAAACTGATCCTCTTATCTTCTTCCATATGTTCACATGTGGATTTCTCTCATTTCAAAAGGTGGCAGAAGCTCAGCTTGATGCCAGGGCTCCCACAAGGTATTGTCATCTATGGGTTCCTGCCAAAACTGATGTTTCTGTGGAGAGATGAGAGATAGAACCTTCTCTTCTGCCACCTTGCTGATGTCTTTCCTGTCCTTTTCCTCTTAATTTGTAGGGTAGACTTTCATATTTGTCTAGTTAATACAGATCAGTTGGTTTGCTTCTGAACAATGTATTACTCCACTTAATTTTTTTCCTTCTTTATAAGGAATATAAGGGGCTGGGATTTAGCTCCGGTTGGTAGAGTGCTGCGCTGCAGTCTCTGAGGTCCCGAGTTCAATTCCCAGCACTGCAAAAATGGGAGATGGGCCTGGCAATCCACTCCCAAGGCAATCCCAAACAGTCAGCCATTGAAAACCCTATGAGGGTCGCTATGAGTCAGATACTGACTCGATGGCACCTAACAACAACAACCTAAGGAATATAAGGAGATTTTGTTTTGTTTTACTTTAATTTATACCTTTACAGCATTCCTTAATATCTGTTAGCACACATCAGTCTCACTTATTCCTCAAAATTTCAAAACTGACATAACAATTCAGAGTTTTATTCTTAAACATTCAAAAATTATTTATTGGGAACCTCAGAACATGCTTTCTGATATACTTGGAAATGTGTTTGTTGAAGGTATAGAGGTTTCCTCTGACATTTTATTTGAAATTTTATTGAATTTGTAGATTAAATTTTGAAGGAAATTGACACCTTGATAATAAGACATCTCATTTATGAATGTAACATATCTTCATTTATTTATATCTTCCTGTTTGTTTTCCTGTTTTATTTGTAAAAGTCTTATTCATTTTTTGTTAGATTAATTCTTAAATATGTTTATATTTATTTATATTATATTATATTGTATATATAATTTATATTACTTAAGGTTCAACTGTTTACAGCCATTCCACCTGGCATCCAATCTGGTCTGATGTTGGAAGCTAAGCAGGTTTGGACCTGTTAGTCCTTTGGTGGGAGACCACCTGGGAATACCAAGGCCTGTAGGCTAGGGGAAAGGACCTGTCAGCCCACTCTGGAAACAATCAGCCATCAAAACCCCTATGAATAACAGAGAATCACTGACAATAATACCAGGCGTGGCACAGTGTCTATGAGTATTAGTACATAGTGTCGCTATGAGTCAGACTTGACTCGATGGTACCCAGCAAGAAGAAGATTCAACCAGAGTAGTAGTACTGTAGGAAATTTGTTGTTATTGTTAGGTACCATCAAGTCAAGTCCACCTAGGGTTTTCAATGGCTCATTGTTTCAGGCTTGCTTTGGAAGTGGGTTGCCATGTCCTTCTCCCATTTTCATGGTGCTGGGGATCAAACCTGGGTCCTCAGTGTGGAGCAGTGTTCTACCAACTGAGCCAAACCTCAGCCCCAAAGGAAATATACATATATATATATAATTTTTATGTTCCTCTGCATATGATTCATTTCAAGAAATTGGCTTACAGAATTCATTGTGTGAACTAGCTGAGGAAGTTCAAAATCCACATGATAGGCTATTAGGAAGAGAAGGTCATGCATAATCCAGAAGTCATGAGCACAGCCTAAAAGTTCTCTCCACAAGTAATAGAATTTCTGCTCTCAAACTCTGTCCCTCAGCCTGACTTTCAGGTCTTCTAACACATTGAACCAAGTTTTCCCAGGTTATGGGAGGTCATCTCTCTTTGTTAAACAACTTTAATGACTTCTGTATACTCAAAGCAATGTGTAGGTCAGCGTTTGATTAAAAAGCTGTGTCCTACAGCCTGGCCAAATTGATGCACTGACAGATTAACTATGGTATGGATTTGATTGCTAACCATTTTTATCTTTTATTTTTTTACTTGACTATTGCTAATGTGCCTGCAGCGGTTCCACTTTGGCATCCGATCCTGTCAGATCTCTAAATCTAAGCAGGGTTTGGCCTGGTTAGGACTTGGATGGTTGACCACCAGGTCTGCAGGCTTAGCAGAAGAACCTGACTACCCACTCCCAAAAAATAATCAGCCATTGAAAACCCTATGAACAGAGAAGCACTAATAACAGTGTTTTGCCTATTGTACATAGGGTCCCAATGAGTCAGACTCGGACTTCACAGCACCTAACAACAACAACAATGGCTTATGTAGAGGAGGCAACTGACTTTCATAAGATGGTCTTGTATCTAAATCTTTATCAAATTCTTATATTTGTTCTGGTTGGTCTGCACATTGAGTTTGACATTCTGATAATTATATCATCTGAAAGGAATTCAGTTTGATCACATTATCTACACATAATTCTAGCTGTGAAGACCCTTCATTCTTTTTTTTATGACATTGGCCAGCGCACGCAGTGATGTGCTAATTGACAACAATGGGATTAGTGACACTAATGAATAGTTCTTTCTATTCCTAGTTTTCTTAGTTTCATTTTAAAATCCTAAGTACTTTAAAACTTTATGAAATGTTTCTTTTTTATCCATTGAGAAAACCATAATCTAAGCCTTTAAATATGTGAATTTCATTTACAGATTCATTAATGTTAAACCACATTTGTTTTTCTGCAGTAAGTCCTAGTTGATTGTTATTGTTAGATGTCGTAGGATGCATTGTATTTTTACTATGCTGTTTCAGTTGGTTAGCATTTACTTTTATAAATTTAAGTCTATGTTCATAAGTAAAATTGGCTTATAGTTTACTTTTCTATTCTTATTTAATTTTAAAATAAAAATTACCCTAACTTTATAAAGTATTTTAGGCTACTTTCCTTCTGTTTCTACTTTCTACAACTGCTTTGATAAGACAGGGCTTATCTGTTCCTTCAATGTTAACAGCATTTTCTCATGTAATTTTCTGGGTTAGGATATTTTGAAGTCTCATGGTAACATGTCATATAATAAGTAAGAAAACCTCTATTACAATGACTTTTTAATAAGTATAAGGCAAATTATATAATGTTGCAAAGGGAATTAGATAGGTTTTAGCTTGTTGTTGTTGCTAGGTGTTAATGGAGTCAGATCCAACTCATAGTGACCCTATATACAATAGCACGAAACACTCTCCTACACTGTGCCATGCACACAATCTTTTTTATATTTAGACTCATAGTTGTAGCCACTGTGTCAATCCATCTAGCTGAGGATCTTCCTTTTCTTGGTTTATCTGTCACTCTCCCAAACATGATGTCCTTCTTCAGGGATTGGTCCCTTCTGACAACATGTCCAAAATACATAATATGCAGCCTTGTCATCCTTGCTTCCAAGGAGCACTCTGGTTGCACTTCTTCTAGGATGGATCTGTTGGTTCTTTGGGCAGTCTATTCAATATTTGTCTGCAGCAGCATAAGTCAAAAGCATCAACTAGCCATTGAAACAATTAGCCATTGAAAACCCTATGAATAACTTTTTGCCATAGACAAATAATTAAGGTAAGAATTATTACATTTCTTATACTTTTGAGTCAGTCTACACAATAGGTTTTACAGAAACTTGTTCTTTGTGGTACTGCAGAAGAGGAAGAGTGGATGTGTGTGATCTAAATTTCCCTTATGTTCTCTGTGCTTCTTACCCCCAGGACACACAGGACGGTTGTTGAAATCTCTGTGCTTTACTAGTCTTTCCTTCTTGCTGCTGCACATCATTTTCCATATCACCCTGGCCAGCCTCGAAGCTCAGCATCGCATCACACCTGGTTACAACTGTGAGTATCACACGGGATGTTGTCCATATTATGTATGAGCCTACTAAAGCTATTTGTCATCATGCTCATAGTGATATAATTATAACATAACAGTCACTGTGATTTTTGGTCAGTTGGCAATCCAGTATAGTATCAATACATATAAGGAAACTTTGTCATGGAAAACGAGGTCATAAGACCAACTTAATGCATCTTCAAATGTATATTAGATATTGAGTTCTTACACACTCGTATGATAGGCTGGGGTTTAGCTCAGTTGGTAGAGTGCTGCTCTGTACTCTCTGAGGCCCCAGGTTCAATCCCCAGCACCACAAAAGTGGGAGAAGGACCAGGCAGCCCATTCCTGAAAACAATCCCAAAACTATCAGCCATTGGAAACCCTATGAATAGCAGAGAAATACTGACAATAGTATGAAGCATAGCACAGTGTTGAGGAATGTTTCATTCTGTTGTGCATAGCATCACTATGAGTCAAACCCCACTTGATAACCCCTAACAACAACAACCTCTATAAAACAGTGTGGGGCTTAACCTAAATATCAAGACTTACATATACTCCATGGAGCTTAGTACAGCTGGTATGCAAAGTATGTGCAATTTCTAGTAAGAATACAGAAGTTGAGTCACGTCATATGAATTATGTAACAATAACATCAATCCTAATTAATACAAAGGATAAGGTAACATTTCTTATGTCTTTATGAGAAAAATATCATAACACATGTAAATTTTTTACTAGAGAGAAATTTATTGGTATTTATAAGGAAGAATATGTCTTATATCCATTATATATTGAATTTATGATCTGAAAAAGTCAATATATTTGTATTTAGTCTAGATAGTATTTTTCCAAAATTAAACCTTGCTTCAGTTTTTGTAGGATGTGTGATTGACACATGAAGAAATAAGCATTTCACGCAGATGAGCTGCAATCCATATGTTTTCAGTTAAAACTAAAGAAACCCTAGGATATTTGAAATACACTGTAATAACAGTTTCAACTTGTCTGTTTTTCTTAGACGATCCCATTTGTGGGTTTGAAATTTCCTGAACTTTCGTAAGCACAAGTACAAGTAATAAGAAGTAAACATACCTTCCTTGTAAAAGAAAAAGATCAAAATTCTTCATGGATCAAAGAGTATTAAGTCAAGTATAGGGAAGGATTCTTTGGTGGATTTCATATTCATAAATTATTCATTATCTCTCACTGCATAACTTTAAGACATGTGTAGAGCTAAAGTTAGTATTAAAATCGGTCATTTTATTGAGTGCAGAATTCCTTTGATAATATTGCCTGCCAAAATGATTTTTAATTGAAGACTTCTAATTTAATGTATGGCTGTTGTTCTTTAAATTGATGTGTAATTCACACACCACAAAACTTAACCATTGTACAGTACACAATTTGGTGGGTTTTAGCATATTCAAAAGGTTGTGCAAACAGTTGGAACACTGTTTCAGAATACAGTATCCATCCCTCAGCAAACCCCACATTCATGGATAGTTATTCTCTGTCCTGCCAAGCCATCCCTGTTAGGGGGCTGGGATTTAGCTCAGTTGGTAGAGCCCGTCCCCAGCCATCCCTAGACAAGCACTAATCTACTCTCTATCTCTATTAGATTTACCTGTTCTGAACATTTTATCTAAATTGACACAATCTGTGGCCTTTTGTGTCTGGCATATTTTGTTTAGTTTAATATTTGTAAGGCTCATCTGTGTTGTAGCATGTATTAATTCTTCCTTTTTATGACTGAATAATAGTCTCTTGTTGAAAGGTAGTTTTAATATTTGATAAAGGCCAAACATCATCCCATTGTTAAAATCTTGATAAAACACAATGTTTAAATAATGATATTTGGTTGTGTTATAATAATAAAAAGTATTTATTATGCCTGCCTAGATTCACATCTAGCACAGAATGTTAGTGACAATATTTTATAGGGCTTCTTAACCAAAAACCCTATGTATGTTTTGTAACACAGCACTTGCAAGACCATAAAGACAGATTTTATAACCATAAGTGTTATCCAAATAAAAGACTTCTTCAAGAATAATGAGTTCTCTGTTACCAGAACTATTTCATCCACAGGATACATTACAGTTTATCAGGTTTTTAAAATCTGAGTTTATAAATATATATCCTGTCCCTTTCTGCAAATAATTTCAAGCTGCTAAGTGATATAGGAAGGAGCACTAGAGTGTGTCTAGCTTAGGAAGTGAAATTCATGATCATTTCTGACTCAGAGTATCTAGGCATTTCTATTTTTATACATAATGAACATTTTTCCACAATTCTACAAAGATAAAAAATGCAATATGAAATATTAAAACATTCCCTTCCCTGCATTTATAAATGTATTTACTCTCTATATGTTCTTTCATAAAGTGTAGACACACACACAAATACCACCACCACCCCCCAATACACACACATTTACATACGTCTGTTGTGGCTTTGGCTCCTCCTTCCCAGGCAGTTATTCAGAATCCTCAGATGCTCCAGGTTGAGTTTCCCAGGGCAGGAAAGAAGAAGCCACGTAGGGAAGCGAGGGTTCTTGACAAAGCCTCTTCCTGTGCATTTCTTGCCCTCCCAATCTTGTGGGATTAGATCTGCCTCTGCAAACATCACTTCTTAAACCTCTGGGCTTCTCAGTACTGTGATATCCTCATGTCTCTGTGGAGATATTTGTATTTGTGCTCAAGCGTCCTCTACTATTATTTTTTACTGCAATGTCACTTGAACATGTCACAATCAATGAAATGTCTTCTTTTCCTTTTTCTTGACTGCCTGAAGGAAACTCTCTTTTGCATGACAAAGCCAATTGCATTGAAGTCATAATAATAAACTTTATTTTTCTAAAGCTAAATTCCATTTTGAAGTTTATGTCTACCAAAGTTAAGGTTCCAATTTGAACTTCCAGTATTTTTGATGGAGTAATCAAGAGACTAGGCAACATTAAAGACTGAGTTTAAAAAAAAATGAGTTCTTTACTTTTAGTCATAGGCACTTGAAAGGTGAGTTTATAGATATCATAAATTTCTCCAGAAAAAATTAGTGATGCATAGAACAGAGTTGGCTTATCAAGCACTGCAGGATTTAATTTTTGGGGGGAGGATTCAGTTTCATGTGCAGTATTAATATTAATACATTCTTGAAAAAGGATAAAAGAGAAAGACAAACAAACTTCAGAGCCTTGCAAACTAGTTTAGTGTCCAAGATTGACACAGACTAGGTTCTCAGCCTAGACATTTTTTAATGATCAAATTATATAAACTCCTGAAAATACTGTGAGGGTGGGTAATGGAAACACCAGCTTTCAATGTAGGGCTGACTTCACTTTACCAATGTTATTGTTTCTCCCCCAGTTAGAGTTATGATTTCACTATCAGAGATGTAAACACAAACTCTGTTATTTTGATACCCCACATTTTGAAGCTCAGCCTTATTTTGGCATCTGCAAATATAAAGTAGCAAAATTTCAAATAAAAAGACCAACACTATGTTGGTCATCAGTGTTGTATATTTTGAATATTTTTCTCTGTGTTCAAGACATTGGTAAGTGAAAATAAAATAACCCAGACAAGGGGGATTCAAATTCAGGGCCACCAAGTGTTCATTTATATGTTTAATTTTGTTTTCCTGAGTACTTTTTTCCCTACTTACAACTTCTGTCCTTTTCCCCATATGGCAAAAGCCTCCAGTATCTCTCAGGAATCTAAGGCACGTGTTTGGGGGACAACAGTAGCCTTTATAAATATTGAGCCATTGAAAGTCCTTGCTCCCCTAGAGTCCTGTGAATATTAACTGGCAGCAGTCAAGACTTTTTTCAAACCACCCTATTTAGTTTTTGACTAGCTGGCCAGTTCCTTAAAGGTACCATTGTGCAGAACGGAAACTTAACACCATCTCTCTCTCTCTCTCTCTCTCTCTCTCTCTCTCTCTCTCTCTCTTTCTCCCTCTCCCTCTCCCTCTCCCTCTCCCTCTCTCTCTCTCTCTCTCTCTCTCTCTCTCTCCCCCTCCCCCTCGTCATTTCCAAAACAGTGTTCTTATGGGTAAGAGAGGAGACTTGGAGGGCCTGGGGAGACTTCTGTAAATTTTGTTCAAACGTGCTATGCAACTAACTAAAATATTTTCATTCTGTCAAAACTATGCTACTTAAATAAATGTAAACCTGGTTTCAATTATGTCATGACCGATTACATAGAAGCACTTTGACTCTGTGATATGTGGCCATGATGGTACAATTTCTGGGCAGGCCAGATTCTCATGCTGTGCAAAAGCATGAAATTGATTGAAAGAAACTTTGGGGTTCAAAATTACATAAGAGAAATTTCTGACGATAATAGCTATGTATGTTGTTGTTAGGTTCCCTCTAGTTGGTGTCTGACTCATACAATAGGCGAAACAGTATTGTTACTGCTTCTCTGCTATTTGTAGGGTTTCTAATGGCTGATTGTTTTTTGGGAGTGGGTTGCCAGGTCTTTCTTCCAAGCCTACAGCACCTGGTTTTCCCAGGTCATCTTTCATCCAAGTACTAACCAGGTCTGACCCTGCTTAGCCCCTGAGGGATCAGATGCCATAGGGGCTGTAGGCCATTGCTATGTATAGTAGCTGTTTATAGGGCATCTACTAGCTGTCAGACAATCCCTGGTGAGCATTGTATTCCATTTCCAAGGACCCCCTCTACTTTTTTACAGTAAGGGCATTCCACATGGGCCCATTGCATGGTCTAACCAGGCCTGCCCAGCTGGCCAACTCTGCTCCGTGACAACCTGCAGAGGTGGTCAGTGGGAGCCTGGGTGCCAGGCTCTACCCAGCTGGGGGACAGCAGAGTCATCTTGTTCACTGAAGAGCCACACCTTGCCCCTGAGGGGCTGCACAGTCCTGCAGTTTCCCTCCCCGAGGCCTGTATTTTTCCTACGCAAATGCAGTTCCCAGTGTGCACATAGGCTGAGGCAGGGACTGTGGGCTGATGAAACAGGTTCTGAGAGACAGATGAGATGCCAAGCCATGGCACAGCTGAGCTAGGTTGTTTTTATTTTTTTAGGTGCTGGGGATGGAACCCAGGGCTTCACACAGGACCACTGGGCTGCCCTCTCAGCCCCTGAGCTGGAATCTTGGGCTGGGATCTGTTAAGATTTCCACTCTTTCTTTGCTTCATGTAACTTCTTATTTATCCTGTTTTCAAGATACTTATCTCCAGTCCAGTCTCCAACTAGACTTTGGATAAGTTTAGTTTCAAAGGACTTAAGTTCCCAGTACTTACTGAGTGAGTCCATGATTTTCTCTTGTTTGAAAGTTTGTCCTTATAATTAATTGAATGCTCCCGTAGCATCACTGGGTGGCAGCATTCACAGTTTGATCTGCTCTCCCCTAAAGGTTAGACTGCCTGCAGCTGTAGCCCTGCGGCTCCTGATCCCGTCAGATCTCGGAAGCTAAGCAGGATAGGGCCTGGTTATACTTAGATGGGAGGCCACCTGGAAACACCAGGTGCTCTAGGCTTGGGAGAAGGACCCAGCAACCCACTCCCTAAAAACAATCAGCCATTGAAAGTCCTATGAACAGCAGAGAAGCACTGACAATAGTGTCTCCCTGTTGTGCGTAGGGTCACTATGAGTCAGACACCAACTCAAGGACACCTAACAACAACAAAAGTTGGACTCCTTAGATCAGCTGTGGAGTGAGGGGAGTTGAAGTGTGTTTTTCCTTATTCTAAGAGGACATACAACTTGGCCTACAAATTCACTGACCCAGACATTGTGAGAGGTCTTAATAATGTTTTCTCCCAATGCTTCTATTCCTATAACATAGGAGGCTTCTAGTTATAAGACCAAGGGTATAAAGCATCCAGGTGTGACAGTAAGTCTTGGAACAGACCTGGACAGGCAGCTTACCATCCCACCCACTGACTGTGGGGTTTGCACACAGTTATGTGCCTGCACTTGGCTTCCCTAGGCCAGTACTGACTGGCCCTCTGGCACTGTGGTCATAACTCCCAGCCCATGCTGTGCTGGTCATTAACCATGCTAACTAGAGATGCATCCAGCTTTGCAGTCACTGCTGGTTTGTCCTGGAAAAATAACTCCATTGCCTAAGGAAATGCCTTAATTTTTCTTATTTATGGCAGCACTATGGAGGAAAGAGTTAATATGCGTGGAATGGGAAACAAAATGTATAAAGCCACACCCATACCTTGCTTGCTGTAAAAGTCATGTTTGAAATCACTTTCTGCCGCTGTGTGCAGTGGTCCACACCTGCAATCCCAGCAACTTGCTGGGGGGAAAGGGGTGAGGTATAAGAATCTCAAGTTTGAGGCCAGAAGCAGCCTGCATATCTTAACAAGACCCTGTCTCAAGATAGAAAGCCAGAAATGGGCTGGAGGTACAGCTTAATGGAAGAGCACTTGGAAAACATGCAGAAGGCCCTGGGTTCATCCACCAAGTGCCACGAAAAATAAAATTATAATTATCTGCCACCTGCCGCCATTAGGAGAGCTGAGGGGAGGCTCAGGGAGGTAGTGTCGGCTTTGGGGAGCATTTGATCATCATCCTTCCCTCTCTCTCCCCTTTTCCCACTCTATCCATCTCCTGATTCCACAAACAGCCCCCTTCTGTCATTGATCGACCTTCCAACCTTCCTGGGAGCAGGTACTGCTCCTCAGTTAAAAAACAAAAACAAAAACATGAACAAAAACCTGGGCCAATTGTGGCTTCTCTGCACCAGGATCCAGGTAGCACAGTCCAGCTTCTCCCTCAGGTCTCCTAAGAGCACATGGGACACATTTGCACCCTCCAGGCACATGTGCAATAAGAAATATTCACCTAAAGTGCTGCTTTCTTCAGCCCCTGGTAAGTGATGCCAATTGCTTTTTCCATCCATGGATTCACATAGGCTCAGCCTGGAGCTGGTCTGGCCTTCCATGTGGTGGGTGAGGCAATCCCTGATGAAGACAACCTTCTGCCCAATAGACTCTGGATGAAAGCAATGCTGAAGGAGGGCCCTTGTAACTCAATTTGTTCCTGGAATAATGAGTTCCAGTCATTTTTACTGCCAAAAGCCGGACACAGGCAAGAGGACAAGCTGAGGGATGCACCTCACAGAGGGGACGCACTCTTAGGACAAAAGACCCAGAGGCCAACACTACCCAGGTATTGACCAACCTTGGAGTAGTAGCGATACAGTGATGATGGCTTTATACAGCATTTTTAAAGTAGAATATCTCATCTCATTATGAGTAGTATTTTAATAAGATTTTCATACTATTTAGTTTAGCATCTTTGGTAAGTGTGGGCTAGTTATTTCATCTCTGTGCCTCGATTTCCTTGTTATAAAGTAAAGATGATAGTGGCCATCATAAAAATTATTGTAAAGGTTGAGTTAATACAAACCAGGCCCTTTGAAGTGTCCCTGGTCTATACTAATTGCTCAGTAAATACAAACTGTTGTTGCTGTTAGTAGAGAAGGTGTATTTCTTGTTCAAGGTCACGTACAACCTCAAGGTATTAGAAACAACTCAGAACAGAATGATGGACATTCATGTTGATACATTAGGAATTGTACCAGGTAATTTTCTGTGATAATCTTTGTCTCAATCTCTTACTAGTTCTGTTATACTTGGGCTTGTACCAACTCTGTGCTGTGGGATTGGAATCCCAGATGACAGAGCTATCTGGCACTAACTAGGAAAGTGGGGTTGAGGATGTGTATCTTTAGTAACCTTATATCCTCCTTCCCAGACTTTCTACTTGTGTTTGGCAACATCCCCATCTGTGAATGTTCCCTCTACCTGCTGTGGGGCCATGGCATTGCGTCTGGCCTGGATGTCTGAATCTGCTATGGTTTTCTCTCCTCCTTTTCTCATCCATCTGAGAGCTTGTCATCTATCCCATACCCTCCAGCTCAGTAATATATGACAAATATATTACTCATTATTTCTTCTAATTTCTATATTATAGAATTCCAGAGGAAGCAAAAGATGGAAGTTAGGAAGATAGGGGACTAACATTTTTATATTGTATTAATTAACACTCTACCCCTATTATTGGGCTGGGATTTAGCTCAGTGGATAGAGCGCTGCGCTGCAGTCTCTGAGGCCCCGAGTTCAATTCCCAGCACCGCAAAAATGGGAGAAGGGCCTGGCAATCCACTCCCAAGGCAATCCCGAAGCACTCAGCCATTGAAAACCCTAGGAGGGTCGCTATGATTCGGATACCGACTTGACGGCACCTAACAACAAAACAACAACCCCTATTATTAAATTTAATCCTTATTTTATGTCTTCCAAAATATATTACAGAAGGAGGAAGTGAGACCCAGAGGCGGGAAGTGTCTCACATTAGGTCAGTTGATGGGCCAGCTGCAGCTAGCATTCCAATTTGGGTCTCCTGAACTATGAAGTCCATTCTCCCTCCAATATATCCTACATCCTCATGAGCTTCCTAGGGAAATGTTGATGGAAAAGTCAGGCTTTGCTGACTTAGTTTTTGAAGATTAAGTAAAATTAGGATGCACAAATTTTGGACATTATGCTGAGTGGGATGATGTTGTTGTTGTTAGGTGCCTTTGAGTAGGCACCGACTCATAGTGACCCTCATAGAGTTTTCAATGACTAATTGTTTCAAGATTGTTTTGGGAGTGGGCTACTACCTCCTTCTCCTATTTTTGAGGTGCTGGGGATCAAACTCAAGATCTCAGAGAACATAGAGTAGCCCTCTACCAACTAAGCTAAAATCCAGCCTGGGTGGGATGATAGTTGGATATACTAACTCTAGCCAGGGTTCATGGTTGGAAGTGAGTTAACAAACTGAATTTGGTAAATGGTTTTGCCTTGGAGAACATCTTTGCTCTTCGGAGAGAGTGACAGGGACATTCTGGTGCTGCAATCTGATGAGGTGAGTGCATATTCACACCCTCCTTGAGCCTCCTTGCCTGACCAACCCCCTCTGAGAGGGTCTGGCCCTTGGCACTGTGTTGATGTGCTCATACCCAGGGTCTTCTGGTCTGTAGCAGGTTTGGACTCATATGTTTAAAGCCTGAGAAAATTGGAGACCTTTCTTCCTGAAGATGTACATCAGTGGGTCAACAAGAATGGGCTGGCTATCTGCAGTGTGAGAAATCCACTTCCCTGAGAGTGAGCCCCTGAGGCCCTGGATCACGAGGCCATTTCCACAATTGAACATGTGTCATCATGGGAATTTGAGACAGCCATGCTGTCACATCCAAGTATCTCTTCAACTACTTGTCAGGTCCTCACTCTGTGCTGGCTGCTCAGCTTTTCATTCTCTCGTGGCCAGATGGGTGTCATGTCAGGGGGATAGTTAGAGCCTGATAAATGCCGACATGAAGGGACCAAGACTTCCTTGTGCTGGTAACTCTCCGTTATGTTTTGAATCTGAAATGTCCCTCACAGATTCATGTAATTAGGGGCGTGGTTGCAAGCTGGTGGACTTTTGGGAAGTGATGGGATCTTGAGGGTTCCAACTTAATCAATGGAAGAATCCTTTGATGGATACATAATATGGTAGCATGATTAGGAAGTGGTGAAAAGTAGGAGGTGGGGCCAGGTTGGAGGAAAGGGCTACTGGAAAGATGTATCATGTCCCCTGCCCCTTTCTTCTCCTTCTTGCTGCTTCCTGGCAGCCGTGAGGTGAATGACTTTGCTCTTCCTTGCCCTCCTGCCACTGTGATGCTCTGCCTCACCATGCCCAGAGACGTGAACTGAAACCTCTGAGACCGTGAGCCAAAAGAAATCGTTGTTCCCTTTAGTTTGTTTAGTTCAGGTATTTGTCATAGTGACAAATAGTGCCCACTCCCGATGCATTGGCCTTCTTCCCATCAGTGAAAGCTGTTGTAAGTTTATTGTTGTCTTTAGGTGCCATTGATCAGACTCATAGCAACCCTACGTACAACAGGATGAAACACTATCAAGCACTGTGCCATGCACACGATCTTTTTTATGTTTGGGTCCGTTGTTGCAGACACTATAGTTCCTCTCATTTTGAGTCATGCCACATCAGTAAAAGGAGGTCTCAGGGGCTTTACTCCATTCCTGTCATTAAGGTCGATTCTACTATGAGGAGGCTCATAGTAGTTGAGGAGGCCTCAGTTGTTTCTGGAATTCCTTCCAGCCTGGGAGGCTCATTTTATGACACTATATTTGACAGTGCTTCTCTGATATTCATAGGGTTTTCAATGGCTAATTGTTTCAGGAGAGGGCATCTGGGTCCTTCTTCCTAGTCTGTCTTAGTATGGAAGCTCAGCTGAAACCTGTTCACCATGGGTGGCCCTGCTGGTGTCTGAAATACCACTGGAAAAGCTTTCAGCATCACAGCAACACAAAAGCCCCAACAGCACCACAAGCTGACAGACACGTGGGGGATATGTTGATTATTCAGGTACATTTCTTTTTACCCAAAACATTAGATCTGTTTCTTGTGAGACCTTATTTGTATTTCTCTGAAGGCAGAGATGTCCCATCTTTGATTTGGGGTTTAGTTCTGCCTGGGCAGAGAGCCTCTCTCTTTAGCAAATGTCACTTCATCTCACCTTTACACAGGGTGATATTTTTAGAGTTCTGGCTCAGATCCAATGCTCCAAGAGGGCCTTGTTTCCTCTGCTCTTGCTTTTGTCTCATCATATCTCACATTCAGCTTTGTGTGTGTGCATATGGGTGTCTTAAAGATCTTTTCAGTTCTATGTTTTTCTCTGAATCAGTACTGATAATATCTTCTATATACAATTGTCCATAGTGCAAGCTTATAACATTCTTGCTTGATATCTGTTATGGTTTGAAACTAATATGTCCTCCAAAGGTTATGTGTTTGTGTTTGGTCCCCAGCTGAGAGCACTGTCCTGCGAGGCTGTGGAACTTTGGGAAATGGGTCCTATCTTTGTGGAAGTGGGTTACTCGGGGCATGACTTTGAAGGTTGTATGCAGCCCCCTTCCCCCGCCCCCCCCATTCAGATAGCTTTCTCTCTGTTCCTGATTGCCAAGATGTAAGGTTTTGTGCCACAAACCTGGGCCACTTGCTGTGCTGTCACACCCGCCCCCCTCTCACACCTCCCTTGAATCTATGGATTGAAATCCTCTAACTGTGGGCCCCCAAAATGGTTCCTCTTGTTAATTTCTGTCAGATTCTCTGCTACTGCGACACACCAATTAATTAATACAGTATTTTACTCATTTCCACCTGAAGATACTAAGTAACAACAAAAGAATTACGTTGTTATTTGATGCTTTTACAATAGTGGAATGGATAGGACACCAGCACGGAAAATGGCTGGGAGAGGCCAAGCCCTGCTTAGCAGTTCAAGCTGGCCAGTGAGAGCCTCCAGCCTGGGAGGAGAGCACAGAGCTGTGTCCCTCTTCCTTCTACCAGTTCCAACACGCTTCCAATTTCCCTTCCATGCTCTGCTCATGGTGTTGCTCTGGCAGGATATTCTTACCCATCCATCTTGCACTCCTTCACTAGGCCCACTCTTCCAGAATGGCCACTTCCTCTGGGAAACCTGAGTTCATCTGTGGCAGATGTGGCCTTTGAGACCCCCAGGTCCTCTAAGATCCATCATTGAACTTGTCATGTTGAGGTAAAAGCACTGACTTTATATTTTCTCCCATTAGAATATGATCACATTGAGGATCAGAATGCTCACACTTGATTTATGCTTTGGTAACCTGAGCACATGCCACAGTGCTCATGTATAATATTGTGCCCAAGAATTGTTTGAAGAATGGGTGAATGAATTAATCACAGCCAAAAAGGCAATGAAAGTATGAACAAGATGAAATCTGAGAATTCTCTTGCTTTGTTTTATGGCCAGTTCTTGCCTGTGTCTTTGTGACCCAGGCTCCTGTCTGAGTCAGAGATGAGAGCTGTGCAGTGCACCAGTATTCCCTGTCCCGCACTTCTGCCCTACAGGCGCATATTGAAAACCTGACTCCCATTCGCTGCCCCCATTCTCTTCTTTCCAGTTTATGAGGACATATGAACATGCTATGTTTTAATTCTCTTTAAATTCATTTACAAAATAAAGTCACTTGGTATTTATTTTCTTGGCAAAAGGAAATTATTAGGAATGAAAAATAAAAGAGAAGCTGGAGTTAGGAGTAGCAAGGAGAGAAAGAGAAGAAAGGGAGTCCTGGATGGGTAAGCTTTAGCAAAGGGTCTCATTAATGAGACTAGGAAGTGGGAGGAGACCCCAAATGAGTAACAGTCACATCAGGCTCTTTATACTCATCTATCCCCCATGCCGTCCCCCCCAGGCCTTGCTGTAAGACAAATCACACAGCAGGAAGCTAAAATGATTTGGGGATTGATTTTGTTTGCTTAAATAACAATTTCCCTAACCTCAGTTTCATGATGTAGCATTTCTAGTGTAAATTATTTACAATAAAAGCATTAAGGCAGGTCTGTGTGGTATGGGAGTAAACTCAACCTCAAAATTATAGACGGACAACATAAAGCTATAAATGTATGCTTCTAGTTTATGGTATAATGGAGGGACATTTCAAGGGCATAATGGGAGTAACAAAATTGGCCTAAGTATTGTTGTTGTTAGGTGCCATTGAGTTGGGTCAGACTCATAGTGACCCTATGTATAGCAGATCGAAACATTTGCCGATTCTGTGCCAGGCAAACGATCTTATTTATGTTTAAGCCCATTGTTGCAGACACTGTGTCAATCCATCTGGTGGAGGGTTTTCCTCTTTTGCATTGACCTGCCACTCTCCCAAACATGATGTCCTTCTCTAGGGATTGATCTTTCCTGACTACATGTCCGAAATATGTAAGACGCAGTCTGGCCATTCTTGCTTCCAAGGAGCACTCTGGTTGCACTTCTTCTAGGACAGATTTGTTGGCTCTTTTGGCAGTCCATGGTATATTCAATAGACGTCTCCAGCACCACAATTCAAAAGCATCAATTCTTTTTCTGTCTCTCTTGTTCAATGTCCAGATTTCACAACCATATGATGCCACTAAAAATACCATGGCATGAGTCACATGCACCTTCGTCTTCAATGAGACATCTTTGCCTAACTATAGTCATGTTTAAGCCTGGAGTTTAGCTCAGTTGGTAGAGTGCTACTCTGTGCTCTCTGAGGCTCTGAGTTCCATCCCCAGCACCACAAAAATAGGAGAAGAACATGGTAGCCCACTCCCAAAGCAATCCTGAAGCAATCAGCCAATGAAAACCCTATGCATCACAGAGAAGCACTGACAGTAGTGTTGGGCATGGCACAGTGTTGGGGAGTGTTTCATTCTATCACACAGTGTTGCTATGAGTCAGACCCAACTCAGTGGCATCTAACAACAATAACAGAGACATCACATTCCAGAAAATATTCCCAATATAACATAAGTTCAATTAGTCTCTAGACTTACTAATGTTACTGGTGTGTATTTTAGAACTTAGATATGTAGATTCATGAATAAAAAAACAATTTTTTTCCTACAAACAGAAGCTTGGATTTAGATAATTCCTCTTGATTTTTTGATTATCAAAGATATTGGGGAAAAGTCATTGCTAATATAATTCAAAAGTTACATTCATTTTGAGAGACATTTAAGCATTTCCTGGCAATTCCTGCTGGAGAATATGGTCCTGTGTGGACTATTAATACTAAAGACTGTGGACAAGTATTTCACATGTTGATTTATCATTTAAGTATTTGCTTTTCACATATGTAATCATGTTATTGATGATTGTTATTCAAATATTTTTTTCTTTATTTTGCATTGTTATTTAGTATATGATCTCTGACTTTTAAACAGGCAATCATTCTTGAAAAGCCCAAAGCTGCTGTTACAAGACAATACAGTGTAGTCAGATTTGATGGCTAAATTCCAACAATTCTCATGCGATGTTCACATTTCCCCGCTAATGGATTATAATAAAAGCTAAAGCATCTATGGCATGACCAACATTAATCTAATCAAGATAGAAACACACCAGTTTCCTTAAGTTTTCAGTTTTGCAAAATCAGGAGAATGAAATTTTCATTTCAATTTCCCTTTTTGTGTAGATACACTTCAAAAACGTGATTTTGTATTTATTTCCCTCATTAAAAAATTTGAATACTGTATTTAAACTATAACAATGATAATTATATCTTGCATTGTTCAATTGAGACTGTTATTGTGCTGAAATGTAAATATGCACAACCATAATGAATATTAATATTAAACAATTAGAGTTAGTCATGATCCCATAATCCTATCCCATATTAATTTATTTATAATTATTTATTAAATGTCTTTTTTGCTCTGTTAGGTTCTTTGCACACAGTGATCAGTTCATTGTTGCTAGAGACCATTATTCAGTGCCCATGCAAGATTGTTCTCTAGTGATGGAAATATCATGGAACTCGATTAGGGTGGCAGCTTCCCACCGGTGTGAACACACTGAAATGTTTCTCAAATGGTTACATTTAGGGCATGCGAATTTCACCTCAACAAAAGGAAAAAATAATATAAAGTACACCAATTCATTGAAATATCATCAGCATCTAACTAAAACATTTTTGCTAATTCAGTGGATTTTAAATGAATCCAGTGCTTCTTTTCAAAATAATGCCACTGAAAACACATCCTTTTATCCATTTACTATTTGCATTTATTTCATGGAAGATTTACTCATATTATTACTCGCTCTACTCTTTGTAAATATATTTCACAAGGTCAATTTAAAGATTAGTTTTGTTAACTTTCATGACATTAGGTTTTTTTCTTTTTCATTATTATAATCCATTCTTGCTATTTTCTATTGCATCATTGCTATAAATCTTCCAAATCATTTCCTGTTGTACTGTATTTCTTATTGTTCTTGATAATTTAAATTATGTGTTACTGTTTAATTCATGTGGAATTTATTTTGCATAGAGACTTTGAAGAGTGCATCCTTTACCCCAGAAAATGTCTATTAGCTTTTCCCATCACCCCTGGCTAAATAATCCTTCCTTTGATATGATAGATGAGCTTTGTTCACTCTCAAGACAGTCTTCCTTAGGGCCTGGCAGACTGGTTTCCTGGGTACCTATAGAACCAATACATCTTTTTCTTCTCCTTCTCTTCCTGCTTTCTACCTCCACTCTACATTTCTTTTTATTGTGAAGTCAGATGTACTTTTTTGGGGGGAAATATTCTGAAGAAGTTTATATTCAAGTAGCAATTATAGGTATTGGTGGACACCAGAATGCTGATGATATTCTGAGCTACCATCACCATTGAGCTCAATGATCTTCAGAGTAAGCCATGACCTACATATATGTCTCAGTACCACACCATAAAATTAATAAAGATCTTCTATTAAGGTAATACTATGTCATATATTTCCAGACTCAGTTTACATTCAGTTTATGGGTGTTTCTTAATCTCATATTCTACCATGAATTAAGTCAGTATGAAAATTTACAGTAACTCCTTTTATTGGCAGGGGATATGCTTCAACATCCTTACTGGATGCCTCAAACCTGACATGGAACCAAACCTATAGATACTATGTATTTTTCTATAAGTACATACCCATTATAAAGTTTAATTTATAAGTTATGCATAATACGAGTTGACCAGAAGTAATGAATAATAAAGTAGAAGAGTGATAACAATAGTCTGTAATAAAATAATCGGCATCACTACTTTTGTATTTGGGGACCACTTTATTAAGTAAAATAAGGGCTATTTGAACATACTGTGCAGGTCAGGCTGATAACTGAGGGACCTACTTATGTTAACTAGTGCATGGACACCGTACAGGGTGGATATGCTGTCAAATGGATGATTCAGGATCTTACAGAGGCAGAGCCAGATGGTAAGAGATTTTATCACTCAGAATGATACACAATTTAAAGCTTATGAATTGCTCATTTCTGGAAATTTCCACTTAATATTTTCAGTGGGCAGTTGGCTATAGTAACTGAAATTATGGATGCTAAAACCACAGTTTAAGAGGGACTAATGCATTGCCATGTATTTGGGAGGGAACAAAAGATAAATGCCAGAAAGGAATTCTGTCTTTTTTTTCTTATTGTTATCTACAATAACCAATGGGCATGGAAAACCATGTTTTTACTTTTTCCAGACGTTATACATCTGGTCAATACCTTAACTTTAAATTTAATATATACTTGGTGAAATTCTAAAATTAGACTCAGGCAGAAACCCAGAAATGCTGCTGTTAGTCCCGAAGGTAAATGCTACTATTTTAAAAGCTATCCAATATCTCACTGACTCTTTATAAGGATATTTCTATTTAACCTTGTCTGGAAGAATGTTTCTGAATATGTTTATAGCCCTGGATCCAATTCTAATCTTTTAAGAGTTCATAAAATGGTGGAGGTGTGTGCATTTTATGATTGAATGGAACTTTCATGGTCGTTACCATAAGTAGCCATCAGTTTGGAGCTCAGAGGAAAGAACAATGCCTTGTATTGCTAACATGGGCTCCTAGAATGTGGTTGCTGGGAAGGGCCTTAGCAACCAAGACCCTGCTGTGTAAAGAGGTCATGTGATTAATGCTTCTTGGTGAGGGAATGACAAATGCAAAAAGATACCAGAATGATACTGCAACTCAGGCTAACTACTGAGGGTTTGTTTATGAAGAAAGAAACCTGTATTTGGTAAAGGGATAAGTGGATGAAAGGGGGGAATGAAACATAGCTGAATAAAATAACACGTCATAAAGTCAGTAGACATGATGGAGTGGTTGACAGAGAAGCCATCATGATTGGAAAGATTGGATGAGAATTGGCCATGAGACCTAGACCTAGGAGCAAGAACCCTGTGTGCAATTTCTGGACACAGCAGCTTTATGTTTGTCCCCAGCACTGCAAAAATGAGAGAAGGACCTGGCAGCCCACTCTCGAAATAATCAGCCATTGAAAACCCTAGAGAGAGCAGAGAAGCCTTGTCAGATATAGTGCCTCTGACATTCTGTTATACTTATGGTTGTGATGAGCAGGACCCAACTAGACAGCATCTAATAACTACAATAACAAAGGACACTGTGATAAAATTGGAAAAACCAGGAAAGAAAATGGCAAGTGTAGAGTGAACCTGTGGAGTGGGCGACCCCAGGGAAGGGCTGCAGGCAGGCAAAGGGAGATACAGAGGGCTGCGTAGCAAGGGGTGGCACTGCTGCTGCCGTGGCCTATGCATGTAATTCCAGCAACTTGGGAGGCAGAAACAGGAGGATTGAAGGTTGGAGGCCAGAGGCAGCCTGTACAACTTAGGGAGACCCTGACTCAAAATAAAAAAATAAAAAATGGGCTGGTTGTGCAGTTCAGTGGTAGAGCACTTGCAAAGTAAGTATGATGTTCTGGGCTCAGCACTGAAAGAAAGAAAGAAAGGAAGAAAGAAAAGAAAAGAAAAGAAAAGAAAGAAAAAAGAAAGAAAGAGAAGAACAGAAAGGAAGGAAGGAAGGAAGGAAGGGAGAGATAAAGTAAGAAAGAAAAAAGAGAAAGAAAGAAAAAAGGAGAGAGAAAGAGAAGAAAAAAGAGAAAAAGAAAAAGAAAGAAAAAGAAAAGGAAAGAAAGAAATAAAAGGAAGGAAGGAAGGGAGGGAGGGAGGAAGGAAGGATGGAAGGAGGGAAGGAGAGGGAGAAAGGAAGGAAGGAAGGAAGGATAGAAAGAAAGAAGGGCTGATCCTACTGTTTGCCTATTGCAAACAAAGGTTGGAGTTGCCTCTCCCTGCCTTCTCCTCTGCTCTCCTTTGTAGAACAGAGCATCTGGAAATAATTCTAATTCAGTGGCAATTTGTGGGTTGAATATAGTGCCATAACATAAAAAATTTGTTATCTTACTAAAGTCATTGATTATACTCTTTAGTCCCAAGTTCTTGGACAATAGTCCTGTGGATGTTGTGAGAATCCAGGGTGCATTTCAGGATGGTTTTACATAGTCTCAAACACCGTGGCTGTTCACCTGAACTTATATACACCCACAGGGAATGCCAACACTCTTCCTTGCTGATGTTTGGTTGTGAGATGTTTTCATGAATGGATCTCTATGGAAAATCCTCGCATCTACTTTTTGTTATTTGTTTAAATTTATTTCCTTTTAGACATAGTAGTCATCTAATTGTATTGGCTTTTACATTTCAGATTGGAGAGGTAGAACCTTATGTCATATATGAAAAAATCCTTTCTGCTGAACTCAAATTCTTTGCTGGATCCCTCACAGTATGAGTGCAGCCTACCTTTGTTTATTGTTAACCTGAAGTGATCCCTGGATATAGCATTATCAATGGGAATCTCCTGAGACTTATATATAGGCTTCCTTGTTTTGAAGTGTCTGCATAACCAGAATAATGCCTTAATCCACCAAATAGAATATTCCAGATTGGTCCATCTCTTTTCATTTTAGGATTAAGGAAGCAGAGACACAGTCATTATGGGACTTTTCTAAGGTCACTGAGAGAGCTGATTGCAAAGATTGCACTAAGACATCTAACCAATGTTCATTTAATGATATTTTTGGGAAAATCTAGAATATAATTTTATGATTAAGGTTTGGGTACTTTTTCTAGTGTAAGTAATAAACTCAGGGGAAAAAACCCAGTTGATTCACAAAGAAGAAGAAGAAGAAGAAGAAGAAGAAGAAGAAGAAGAAGAAGAAGAAGAAGAAGAGAAGAAGAGAAGAAGAGGAAGAGGAAGAAGAAGGAGGAGGAGGAGAAGAAGAAGAGGAGGAGGAGGAGGAGGAGGAAGAAAATAGATGCTCATTATATATTCAAGAAAACAAAACAAAATTAACAAAAATTTTGTGGCCACTACAGCATAATTGCAGTGTGATGTCACCTAAAGAGTTGCCATCGACCATGCCTACAAATCATGCTTTTAGGGTTGGGTATGCTCCCTTTTCAGGTTTTGTTCTTTTGTTTTGCTTTTTGTTTGCACTACAGGGGACTGAATCCAGGGCCTTGGGAACGCTAGGCAACTGCTGTACCATCAAGCTACACCCCAGTCCCTTTTTTATTTTTTATTTTCTTCTGGCCTTGAACTTGCAATCATCCACCCTCAGCCTCCCATATAGCTGAAATAACAGGCATGCCTCTTGGAGCCTGGCTCCTTTGCACTATTAATACTTTTTAGAGTTTGAATGAAGATAATTATGAGTATAAAAACAATGGTTTTTAGACCTAGAACCGGAGGTATCAAGTAGTGCTTCTTGAAAAAAACTTAGAAATTGAGAATAGAAGTTGTCCTTCCTGCTATCATAAAACAAGCCCCTTTAAGTTATATTTAAAATATTTCAAGTGAGATCTAGAGCAGTTGATGGAATAAAACCAATGTTAATATTGAAAGTATGTACTATATAATTTTGGCATTTTTAAGATTTTATAACTCTAATAAAAATAAATAGAGGAGACATTTCTATAAGATCAAGGTCACAGCCTTATGATGGCAAATATCTCAAAGTGGATAAAAAGCTTCATTTACCTTAATTTGATCATTACACATTATATACATGTATTGAATTACTGTAATTTGCCTCATGTTGTTGTCAGGTGCTGTGAAGTCAGGTTCTACTCACAGTGACCCTATGTACAACAGAACAAAACACTACCGGACAATGTTCCATGCATATGATCTTTTTTATGTTTAAGCCCATTGTTACATTCACTGTGTCAATCCATGTAGGCCAGGGTCTTCCTCTTTTTTATTGACCTGCTACTGTCCCAAACATGATATCCTTTTTCAGGGATTGGTCCCTCCTGACAACATGCCCAAAATACATAAAACGCAGTTGAGCCATCCTTCCTTCCAAGGAGCACTCTGGCTGTACTTCTTCTATGATGGATCTGTTTGTTCTTTTGGTTGTTGTTGTTGTTAGGTGCTATCGAGTCAGTATCCGACTCATAGTGACCCTCATAGGGTTTTCAATGGCTGACTGTTTCAGGATTGCCTTGAGAGTGAATTACCAGGCCCTTCTCCCATTTTTACGGTGCTGGGAATTGAACTCGGGACCTCAGAGACTGCAGCACAGCACTCTACCAACTGAGCTAAATCCCAGCCTTGTTCTTTTGGTAGTCCATGGTATATTCAATAATCATCTGCAACACCATAATTCAAAAGCATCAATTCTCCTCTGTATCCCTTATTCAACATCCAGCTTTCACAAGCATAAAATGTGATTGAAAATACCATGGCATGAGTTAGGCTCACCTTCATCTTCAATGTGAAGTCTTTATTTTTCCACATTTTAAAGAGGTCTTTTGCCACAGCTTTTCCCAATGCAGTGCATCTTTCGACTTCTTGACTGCTGCTTCCACAGGTATTGATTGTAGAACCAACTAAAGCAAATCTTGGACAATCTCAATCTTTTCTCCATTTATCATGAAGTTGCATACTGGTACAGTTGTAAGGATTTTTGTTTTGTTGATGTTGAGGTGCAATCCATACTGAAGGTTGTGATCTTTGATCTTTATCAGTAAATGTTTCAAATCCTCTTCACCTCAGCAAGCAGGGTTTTGTCATCTAGATAACACAGGTTGTTAATGAGTCTTCCTCCAATTCTGATGCCACATTCTTCTTCATAAAGTCCAGCTTCTTGGATATTTGCTCTGCATAGAGATTGAAGAGGTACGAGAAAAGGCTACAGCCCTGATATACACCTTTCCTGACTTTAAACCAGGCAGTGTTTCCTTGTTCTGTTTGAGTGACTTCCTGCTGGTCCATGTACAGATTCCTCATGAGTACAATTAAGTTCTCTGGTGTACAAGTAATGTGTGTCAATTAAAAATCTTTCACGTTTGACTTACTTCAATTAGATAATATTTAGACTCTTAAAAGTACAAAAAATGATATGTAATAAACTTACGATTCACAGAGACTAGACATGCAGCAATTTTAAGTTATTCAGGAAACAGTATTCATGACATGAGACCTGTCTATTTCTTTATTATATCAAAGTATGTGGACTGCAATAAAATTACTAATCTGAAATACTTTGTGGTGTGATTAAAGCTTTATCATTCACTTACCAATATTAAAGTTATGACACATGAATATTTTAATTACAAGACATACAAGTGCTTGTTATAACAGTTATAATTTAGACCAGAGATTTTTGTCTAGGTCTTCAAAATTTCTGTCTTTGTCCATGGTGGGACTTTCTGATATCATGAAAAGGAGGATGGGTGGTGGGAATATATGAATTGATTTGGTGTTTCGTGGCCTATGGTGTCCAGAAATTGACAAAGTGGGAAGAGGAGTCTTCATTATAAACTTAAAGAGTGAATTCTTTACATCTGGTTGGATGCAGTATGTTGTTTTGTTAGGTGCCCTTGAGTCAGTGTCCAACTCATAGCGACCCTACACACAACAGGCAAAATACTATTGTCAGTGCTTCTCTGCTATTCATAGGGTTTTCAAGGGCTGATTGTTTTTTGGGAGTGGGTTTACCAGGTCCTTCTCCCAAGCCTACAGTGCCTAGTGTTCCCAAGTGGTATCCCATGTAAGTACTACCCAGGTCTGACCCTGCTTAGCTTCCAAGATTGGACTCCACAGTGGTATGGCTGCAGGCGGATGGCTGCATTATAAGACATTTTTATGTCACCTTTATCTGGAATGGATTACCTATATTTGATCTTTTGATGTATATTAATGAACTTGGACATGGGATATTTCTCTGAATCCAAATCTTTAAGTAATTCAAAACTTAGTACTGAAGAATCTTCTTTAGAGCCTTATAAGTGTAAAATTGTTGTTGCTGTTAGGTGCCATTGAGTTGGTATCCGACTCATAGTGACCCTACATACAACAGGCGAAACACTATTGTCAGTGCTTCTCTGCTATTCATAGGGTTTTCAATGGCAGATTGATTTTTGGGAGTGGGTTGCCAGGTCCCTCTCCCAAGCCTACAGCACCTGGGGTTCCCAGGCAGACTCCCATTCCAAGTATTAACCAGGCCCGACCCTGCTTAGCTTCTGAGATCTGATGGTGTCGGATGCCACGGGACTATGGCTGCAGGCAGTGTAAAATTAAGAGAATGTAAAGGTGGAAATGAAATCTCTGTAACATCACTTACATTTTTCCATTCACTTGGGTGCAGGTGAGCATTCTGTTTTACCATGACTACTTTGAAAATGAAACAAGGCATTCATTTCCCATTTAGAATAGCTTTTTTGAGTTACTAGTACATATTTTACAATTGGAGTCAATGTGCTAGTGAAATGTGTCTCACTAATAAGGCATCTCACTAGTAAGACTAAATTATTAATGATTTACTGACAAAACACATTGAGTGTATTCTCTCTGTGCTATAATCATTGATAGACATTGTCAACAGTAGCTAATATTTATTTTACACTTGAATTATTATTTATATTTGGCTTTGAGTCATGGCAGTAACATTTTCAACAATGCTATGTTTTAGTAACTGCACTAGTAAACTTTATACTCAATAACATAGATTTCTTATGGAGTCGGTATTTTTATTTATGTTTTAATGTTAGAGTGACCAAATTCAGACCCTAGAGTATGTTTTTATGGTCATAACACATTTTTTAATGACAGGCCACCTGAAATACACAAATGTGCTATTGGCAAAGTAGGTTATTTGTTTCTATTATAATGAAACTAAAGGATATAGTTATGCTTATTTATTGTTAATTGACGAATAATTGTACATATTTATGGAGTATAATGGGAGCTTTTGGTTTATGTATAAATCATGCCAAATTTAACCAAAATAATTAATTTATCTATCACTTCACAAAAATAGATTTTTGTGGTGGGAAATGTTAAAAATCTATTCTTTTAGCAGGCTTGAAATACAGTTTATTACCCATAATTACCACACAGTGCCATGTTGTTGTTGTTCGATGATGTCAAGTCAGATTGTGAGCCTATGTACAACAGAATGAAACACTCCCCACCACTGTGCCAGGCCTGTCACTATTGTCAGTGCTTCTCTGCTATTCATAGGATTTTCAACGGTGGATTGTTTCAAGAATGGATTGCCAGGTCCTTCTCCCTAGCCTGCAGCACCTGGTGTTCCCAGTCTGACTCTCATCCAAGGACAAACCAGGCTGACGCTGCTTAGCTTCCGAGATCAGGTGGGATCAGGTGCTAGGGTGCTATGGCTACAGACTACACAGTGCCATAGATTTCTAAAACTTATTCTTCCAGTCTTACTGAAATTTTATATCTTCTGATCAACATCTTAATTTTCTCCATCTCCCTTTAGCTGCTATTTCTATGAGATCAACTTTTAAAGATCCTACATATAAGTGAAGTAATGCAGAATTTGTCTTTCTGTGTCCGGTTTATGTCACACAGCATAGTGTCTGCTAGATCCATGCATACTGTCTCAAATGACAGAATGCTCTTTCTTTTTAAGGCCAAATGATTTTCCACAGTGTATGTGCACCACATTTTCTTTACTCATTTTCCCATTGATTATCACTTAAGTTGCTTCCATATCCTGGCTATTGTGAATAATGCTGAAATGAACATGAGAGTGCAGGTAAAGATTTGTTTGACGTACTAATTGTAATTCTTTTGGATATATACCAGTAGTGGGATTGTTGGGTCATATGGTAGTTCTATTTCTATTTTTAGGGGTTTTTGGGGGGAGACCTCTGTACTATTTTCTGAAATGGCTATACTAGTTTACATTCTCATCAACAGAGTACCAGTTTCCCTTTTTTCCATATATTCTTTTGTGGTACTGGGAGATGAACTCAGGGCCTGGCACTTGTATGGTTTGCAAGTGCTATACCACTGAGCTGTACTTCCAGCCCTTATTTATTTATTTATTTATGTTTATTTTGTTAATTTTTTATTGCTTTACTTTTTGAGACAGAGTTTCACTAAATTACACAGACTGCCTCTGGTCTTGAACTGCCTCTGTTTCCCAAGTTGCTGAGATTATAGGTGTGCACCACTGTGCCCCAGCTTTTCCTTATCTTCTTAAACAATCACTTGTTGTTTTGGTAATAGCCATTTGAATGTGAACAAAACATTTTGGTTTGCTTTTGCATTTCTCTGATGATTAGAGATGTTGAACATTTTTTCCATAAATCTTTTGGCAATTCTTGTCTCTTCAGAGAAATATATTGTTGTTGTTGTTGTTGTTAGGTGCAGATGAGTTGTGTTGGACTCATAGTGACCCTCATAGGGTTTTCAATGGCTGATTGGGGATTGTCTCAGGAGTGGATTGCCATGCCCTTCTCCCATTGTTGCGGTGCTGGGAATCGAACTTGGGACCTCAGAGACTACAGAGCAGCACTAAACCAACTGAGCTAAATCTCAGCCCTTCAGATACAAATATTTACTCTCTTTGATGAAATTCAATCCAAATTATTTTGGTTTTGATGCTATTTTAAACGGAATTCTTTTCTTAATTTATTTTTATGCCATTTGTTAAGTGTGTGAGGTGCCCCTCATTTTCATATGTTGGTTTTGTAACATGCAACTGAAGAGTGTTGTTGTTATTAGATGTTGGAATTGATTGAGAATCATGGAACTAGATCGCAATAAGACTTATCAGATGAAAATTCATTCCCAGGTGGCCCAGTCAATCAATACCTCATATTTGAGTTCCATGAAATAATTATGGAAACTGAATTTCAAAAGAGAAAAGATCCCATCCCCAAAGGATGTCAAACAGTCATGGAAAACATCACTCAGGTGTATTCCACCATCATCTCACAGATATCTTTTGGTCACTCACTATGGGTTAGGAGCCATTCTAGAAGCAGGTGATATGGTAGCTTAAAAACAACCACAAAAACATAAATCCTTGCTCCCAAAGAACTAAAATTTTGTACTGTTGAGGTCATATAAACAAGTAAGCTTTATGATATTTTAATGGTAACAATTACCAAGAAAAAAATTAATCCAGAAAGATAGACATGAAATATTAAGGTCAGCTACAAGTGAAATTTTTCATAAAGAGGCCACGGAAAAACAGTGGGTGGAACCATGGTGGCAGAACCGAGATCTTTCTTACCGATGGGGCTCCTGTTTGAGCAGACCTCTTTCTCAGGCAAAGTGCTTCTATTTGGGGTTTAGTTTATTTCCAAAGCCCACAGAGACTCAGAATGTTAAGTAATTTGAGGGAAAGCTCTGAAATAAAAGCACTGCCTGCTGGTGGATATGTGCTCCTGGCTTTCTCATTTGGGGATCCCCAGGTAATAGGTAACTTGAGGAAATATCCAGGCAAAATTAAATGCCTTCCAGCATGCCTGCCAGACAGAGGCCGCCAGGCCAGGCCATGCGGGGTAAATAATTTTGGTGGTTTCCTTCTCCATTATCCTTTCTCCCACAGGAGCCCAACCTTCATCTGTCTTCCCTAAGGCCTTTTTGTCAGTAGGTTTTAATGCTGACCTTGGTCTGAATATAATTTGGCTCCATTTCTAGAAGTTTTGTGTTTAAGCCTGCAGATTTCAATTCCACCTCAAAGTACAGTGAAAGAAAACACGTGTTCTCGAGGAGCTCAAGTAAAGCGATCTCCTGTGTCTCTCTTGCCTCCCTCCCCCTTTCCCTTTGCTCCCCACATCCTTTCTTCTCCTTTCTCTTTTTCATTCCTTCCTCCTTCTTGTCTTTCTTTTCTCCTTTCCTATTTATTGAATAGCCACCATGCTTTAAGTATTATCTAAAGCACTAGAATAATTTTAATGAATTCAGAAAATATATTCAATCTCATGAATTTTGTGCTTTTCAGGGGAGATAAAGGAAAACCTTATTGATAGCTAAGCATAAGGAGAGAAATAAGAAAAAGTCCATGTCTAATAAAAATTAAAATACACATAGATGTGTCCATACAGTCTCATACTAAGATTATTGTGACTTATGCATACACAATTAAGCTATTCTTATTTTCCAACCAATAGCTTTTTATTTATCAAAGCTTCCTCAAGAGACGGTATTAATTTTGTCAAGTTAAAAGACTTTTCTATAAGAGATACATTCTCAAAAAAAAATCCTATGATGCATTTCTGTGGATTACAGCAATCTTTGACTTCTGGCATATGCCAAATAATCCTAATGATGTCAGACCTGGTTCTTAATTTGTTGCATTGCTAATGTTTTCGGAATGATACCTTTTGTTGTTATTGTTCTTTCTTGATTTAAATGGGTGCTAAGAGGTTGTGTGTTCACTAGTGAGTGTGAGAAGTACTAGGACACGGTTTGGAACAGACCAGAAATACTGGTTGAAGTGCCGTGGGTTACCATGTGCAGATTTTAGAGAAAGAAAGAAAGAATTCCAAGGGCTGAGGGAGATGTGGAATTCCAGAGTGACTGGAATTCGATCACCTTACTGGTTGTTGTTGCTACTAGGTGCCATCAAGTTGGTGTCCGATTCATAGCAACCTTACATACAACAGGTGAAACACTATTGCCAGTGCTTCTCTGCTATTCATAGGGTTTTCAATGGCAGATTGATTTTTGGGAGCAGGTTGCTAGGTCCTTCTCCCAAGCCTACAGCACCTGGTATTCCCAGGCTGTCTCCCATCCAAGTACTGACCAGACCCAACCCTCCTTAGCTTCTGAGATCTGACGGGATTGGACACCACAGGGCTGCAGTCACAGGCCACCTTACTAGGAAGAAAACTATATAACCATGATGAAAAACAATCTGGCAGTATATTATAAAATTAACCATATTCTTACTAATTAACCCAGTAATCCTACTATTGAAAATTTATTCAAGCAAAATAAAAATTTATGTTCACACAGAAATTTCTAAGCAAATGTTTATAGTAGTTTTATTTGTAATTGCTCAAAATTGGAAATAATCTTGGGGAATGCATAAGCAAATGTAATCTCTGCATGAAATGTCAACCAACAATAAAAAGGAAGACACTAGCTACACACACACACACACACACACACACATACACACACCCCATCTCAAATCACGTGCTACATGAAAAAAGCCAGTGTCAGGATGCTGTATTCTATAGGATGATGTGTGTTTTCTTCTGGAAAAGATCAAACTCTGAGGACAGAAAATATATCAGTGGCCAGGGGAATCAGGCAGTGGTTGACTACAAAGACACAGGGCCTGGGGCCAGTGGAAATGTACTGTTTCTTGGCACAGTAATCAAACCCAGTGGGTTCACATCTTGGTGAGTGCAAAGCCAATATAAACATAGCCAAGATCTAAGAGTGGAGAAAGATTTATTACCTGAGCAGGTAAGGAGAAGCATGGGGATCCCTTCCAAAGCAATACTCTCCCTGAACAAAGGAAGCATGGGGATTTTATTTAGGGAGCGTATCCATATTTATGTGGGGATTGGCCCATTTTTAAGCATGCACAGCCAAGGAGTTTATTCTGGAGCATGCTCAGCTCAAGGTCAGAGGGCACAAGTTGAAAAGGTAAAAGTGGTGGGCAGAAATGCCTCTGAGCATGCTTAGCTTGTATTATAAAGTTTTAGCTGAAAATAAAGGAAAGGACACTTTGGAGATGCATGAATATAGGAATTTGCTCCTAAAGATGTCTGCAGCACTTGGCAGTTAACTCCGCTGGTGGTAGTCACATGACTGCATTGCATTTGTCAAACCGGGGAAAGCTATACATGCAAAAGTAAAGTTTATGTGTATATAGATTATAGCCTAAGAAGAAAAGATGCTTTAAAATCAGTGGCAATAGTGGCAACATATTGAGACTTTCCCCTCACCATTTAGTTGTGGCTTCGGTGGATGGTGAAGGGATGAGAGAAGTCGATTCTGGCCTGGCTCCACCACTCCCCAGCAGAGAGTTCTCAAAGTCACTATTATTCTCCCCAAGAACTATTGTGGAAAGTCAAACTAAATCATGTTTTGAAACAATTTCACCTGTGGAAGAAACCTTATGTTGCTGGAGATAAAATCAACCTGGTCTAGCACAAAGAAAAAGTACACTTATTTGGGGTTATTAGGATTGCAACCTAGTAGACCCAAAATTTAGGAAGCTTTGGAAATGTGCTCTGAGGTGTCACACAGGATGACTATTTTCATAACTTAAGCTGCAAGGAGTGTTGCTGGTGACATCTCTTCTTTGTCAAGATTTTGTGATTGGTGCAGCAAAGGTCAAACTGTCCTGTAAAGAAAGGGTTGGGGCCCAGTCTCCAGGAGTGCGGGGGATGGTTCCACACACCGTGACAAAGGCAACTGGCTTTCATGCCAAATGTTGCATTTCTGCCCAGTCACAGGTCATTGTGTACCTAGTAGGTGTGTTCAGACAGCTCATCTTCAAAGTTGAGCTACGTTTTGCCTAAAACTTAGTCTAATAAGGACTCCCTGCCCCATTTTTAAGTGCCTAGAACCAATGAGTCCGCATTGTTTTCTTCCTTGACACCTATACTTGACAAAATGTAGTTATAATGACACCATGCTTGGCAGCAATGGATGTCTTAATAACATCTTGCTGTTTTGTGTCTTCTATTTCCTTCATTTATTCAGCCAGCATATACTGACTGTGTGTTCACAGTGTGTCCCAAGTAGTGTGGAGCCTCAGGGAATCCCAGATAAGCATGCTCCAGTCTGCTGTGCTTGGGGGTTCAACTTCAGAGGTGACAGGTAGGTCTGTAAACAAGTCTCTGCAGTAACATGTGATGAGCCCTCATATTTACAGAGATCAATATGATGTAAGTGAGCTGGCCACCAGAAGAATGACACAAGAACTCCTGCAATAGTGGGGCTGCAGAAAGTCCCAGGAAGGTGATGGATCCCATCGGAGGAGTTTGCAATTTAGTCTGTGGGTGGCAGGAGCCTCAGAGGGTTTTAGGCAGTGGTAGAAACATGAACGGGTTATATTTTAGATAGATCATTCTGGCAACAGTGTGATTTTTTGAGCACACACCTGTGCGGGTCTGGGTGTGTATGTGTCCTGATGGCTTTGCACAGTGGAGGGAGAAAGACCCCTCAGGGACTGCTGGGTGCAAATGATAAGAACCTGAAAGGAGGCAATTGCAGATGGATTTTAGAAAAGGAGACTGCTTCAAGAAATGTTTTGGAAGTAAAATAAGTAAGTTCAATTGTCCAATTCCATGTAGAGGAAAGGGAAAGAGGCTCCCTCTGGGGATAGGGGTACAGTTTAAGCAGCATAAGGACCACAGGAGGGGCTGGTGGTATAGTTCAGTGGTTAGCATGCTCAAAGACCTGGTCTTGAACCCTTGCATGGCAGATAGGGGAATGGGGAAGGAAGATGCCTGCCAGTTTTGTGTTTGAAATCCTGAGATCAATGTGGCTGTGGGGCTCTAAGTAGAAACATCCACTAGATCATTATATAAATAGATCTATGACTCAGAAAAGCTATCTGGGCTGAGGGTCCAGCACAGTGGTAGAATGCTTGCCTAGCATGTGTGAGGCCCTGGATTCCATCCCAACCATTATCATCATCACCATAATGATAATAATACACAGAAAAGTCAACTCCTTACAGACAAAGACATGGAGGTTATGGAGGTCCTAGGGATAGATAAAGCCACATTTACAGTAAACAGCCCCCTAGTTGAAAAACAACAGCTGAGGATAGAAGCAGTGTGCACATGATGGCTGGAGATTTCAGCTTAAATCACAGCAAATCATGAAGTCATCTCTGTTAGTGTCTGTTTCCTACAGACCTTGTTTTCCACGTGATCATTCCAGTTTGTTTTGTGTTTCTGTGTCTTCTCTTCCACTGCGTTGCAGATGCCTTCAGAGGCATGTGTTTGTCTCCTACCTTTAACCTCGAGCATGGTGCTTGGCACAAAATGGACACTGAAATTCTCTAAGTGTCAGGTGACTGGTGTACCATCTATCGATCTTCCTCTGGTCTCACTGTGCAGTTGCCACTAATTTGCAACAGAAAAAAAAAGATTTATAGTGCTAGCCCTCTGTTTGTAGTTAAACTATAATTCACCATTTATTTTCAATATCAGGCCTCATTAAATCATATCAGATAAAGTCAACATTTTTAGAAACTCTTAACGGCATAAATCAAGTTCAATCCCTGGTAGTAAATTTTTTAAAGTAGTATTTATTTTCCTTCATTTTCATAAGATTTGCTAAAAAGTCATCACTGCTGCTTTGATCAGGAGCTGGAATTCAGCTCAGTTGGTACAGCACCGTGCTACACTCTCTGAGGACCCGGGTTTGATCCCCAGCACCGCAAAAAAGGGAAAAGGATGTAGCAATCCACTTCCAAAACACAATCCTGAAGCAATCAACCTTTGAAAATGCTATGAGGGTCGCTGTAAGTCGGACAGGACTCCACAGCAGCTACCAACAACAAGCACACAGCTTTGGTCATATTCCCCCAACATATTTATCATGAATTTTTTTTTTTTTTTGCCATACTGGGAGTTGAACCCAAGGTCTCGCACTTGCATTCTCTGCAAGTGCTGGACCACTGAGCTGCCACCTGCAGCCCCCCCCCTTTTTTTTTTAACTTTTTGAGATAGGGTTTCTGCTAAGTTACGCAGACTGCCTCTGGTCTCAAACTTGTGATCCTCCTGCCTCCACCTCTTCAGCCACTGGGATTACAGGCATGCGCCACCTCGCGCTACATTATGAAATCTTTGAGAATTCATTGCTCTCTTTTAAGGATGCCATTGGGCAGCATTCTGCCCTGGAGGAAGCGGCCTCCTCCTGCTTACTAGTTTCCTTGTCAATGCCCATCATTCTGGTGGATGTAACTTGAGGAATGACAAGAGACATAACTTTGGCCACATCCATCCCTCAGTCACTGGACGATGTTCTCCTCCTTTTGTGAAATATGTCGTGATGGCTTCTCTGAGCCTCTGGGAGGACAGAGCCCTTCTGCATACCCCTTGGATACTTTGTTTGCATTGACCCTGCTAGCATGTGAGGGCAGCCACCTTGCTGCCAGGTGTAGCTAATGTCATTGCTTTTCTGAGATGTTTTTTAAAATCCAGATGGAATAGGAAAGTCTGGGGTAGCGCTGCTGCCTGGGTCCCAGGGGGTTGAAATCACTGACTTTCTCTGCCCTAACCCCTGCTCTGGGACCAGGAAAGGTAGGAATGGGGTTCCTGGAGCTCTCCTGTCGCCCTGGGTTACAGAAGATAGCCCTTAGAATGTCCTGGAGGAAAAGTGGGTGAGAAGTGGGATATTTTTAGCCCAACCACTTTTCTTTAAGCATTATTTGAGCTTATTCAGGTTGGTATTTATATAATTATGTTTGGTTTTGTTTGTTCTTACAAGGCTTGCTGCATTGCTTATGGAAGGGTGAATGCACGTAGACTCATCCTTTTTATCCTGCATTAGTATTGATTCAGACTGCTACAAACTGGCAGGAAATGAGAATAATCTTCATTTCTCAGTCATGTGCCAATTAAAATATTTAAAAAGTACATAAATGCTTCCTGGGAGATTAATCTCAAAATAGATTTGACTACTATTTCTACTCACCAGTAAAGGACCATCTCTGTGTGACGACTCAGAGTTCTGATGAATATCGTTAAGCCATCGTTAAGGACTTTGAGATAAACATATTTCCTCCATTTTCTGGAGCAGATAGGAGGTGCTTTCATAAAAGCAACCTATTTCCAAAAGGCTGGCTTTTCTAAACACACTGTGACACTCTCACATATATCTTCATGAAAGAGAGGGGTGCGTAGTGTCCATGCACAACACACCATTTATTTGTTTATTTTGTGTTGCTATAATACACATAGGGGATGGGGTTTGGCTCAGTTGGTAAGGTGTTTCTCTGTACTCTCTGAGGCCCTGGGTTTGACCCAAATGGGAGAAGGATCTGGCAGCCCCCTCCCAAAAACAATCCCAAACAAATCAGCCATTGAAAATCTAATGAATAGCAGAGAAGCACTGACATAGGGCCAGGCATGGCCCAGTGTCAGAGAGTGTTTTGTTCTGTTGTACATAGGGTCGCTAGAAGTAAGATCCCACTTGACAGCGCCTAACCACCACAACAACATAATCCACATATGTTATAAAAATCACTCTAAAGTCAAATTCTCCATGTGAGTTGAAAGAAAGGATCATGACTTTGTGAATTGTTGTTAGGAAGTGGTCTGACAGTTTGGAAAAAGAATTAACTATTTTTGTAGCTGCTTCCAGATATTTTTCCCCTCCAGAGCCGAAATCTACAAATGGTACCCCATGGCACTTCAGCTGGTATTTCTGGTCATCTGATACTTCATCCCCTCACCAGTGAACTCACAGCCTTTCAGCACCCTTTCTAATAAAGAAACAACAAACATAATGGATCAATCTTAAAACACTCCCATTGCAACAAATTAAGAACCAGAGCAGGTTTCATTAAGATTATTTGGCGCATGTTGTTGGTCAAAGATTGTATTAAGCCCAAGAAATGGACCATAGGGTTTTTAGAGAATGTACCTCCAATAAAAAAGTCTTCTAATTTAACAAAATTAATTCTATCTCATAAAGAAGCTTTGATAAGTAGCATTTGGTCGGAAGAAAATGGTTCAATTGCATATGCATGAGTAATAGTTACAGTAATTTTAGTATGAGATTATATTAACACGTCCATGTACATATTAATTTTATGACATATAAAAATCATGTTTAAGATACACACACTGACAATACAACCAAAATATTACCTGCATCTTAGAAATCTTAGCTATCTTGGTGTGTTCCTCTGCAGTCATGAGACACGGCATTTAATGGAATACTTTGATATGCTTAAATTTATATCTAACATTGACTAATTCTTCAACCTGTACTTTTTTCACTTTTTCTTTTACCTCCTTTTGGCATTAGTATTTTTCAAAGTAATTGTTACTCCCACTCTTGATTTATTAGCTAAAACTCTGTTTCATTACTTCAGTCGTTTGCTTTGGGCTTGTTCTGTTTACCTTTAACTTATCACAATCTGCCTTCATGTGATAGTAAATCCCTTTCATTATTATGACCTTGAAGTAGTGTACCAAAATTTATCCTCTCTCAAGCTTTATGCTGGGGTTGGGGTTTAGCTTAGTTGGTAGAGTGCTGCTCTGTGCTCTCTCAGGCCCTGAGTTTGATCCCTAGCACCTCAAAATGGGAAAAGGATGTGGTAGCCCACTCCCGAAGTAATCAGCCATCAAAAACCCTATGAGGGTTGCTGACTTTATAGCACCTAACAACAACAATATCTGCACCTATCACACCCTGGAATCCAATCCTGCCTGTTCACAGAAGCTAAGCAAGGGTAGCCTGGTTAGTCCTTGGATGGGAGACAGCCTGGGAAAACCAGGTGCTGCACTATGGAGAGAAGGACCTGGCAACCCACTCCTGAAATAATCTACTGTCAAAAACCCTATGAATAGCAGAGAAGTATTGACAATAGTGGTGGACATAGCAATGTCAGGGAATGTTTTGTCTGTTGTACATAGGGTTACTATGAGTTGCTATGAGTTGGCCCTGACTCAACAGCTGCTAACAACAACAACTGCTACCAAGAACAGCTGCTAACAACAACAACAACAACAACAACAACAACAACAACAACAACAGAGAAGTCTATTTCACTTCCATTTTTGATTTGTATTTTCATGGTACAGTCTTACCTATCTTTTTTACTTTCAGCCTCTTTATTTCCCCTTCATTCTTGAAATGTATTTTTATCAGACATAGAGTTCACAACTGAAAAATCTTTTCTTTCCTCTTTGAAAAATTTTGTGCCCCTTCCTTCTGCCCTCCATGGTTTCAGATAAGACTCCCATTCTCATCTGAAGTGGTGTTCCCTTTGTAGGCAGTGTGTCCTTTCTCTGTGGCTACTTTCAGTCTGTTCTTTGCCCCAAAGATGACCTTTTTTTGAGATTCTATCTATCTATCTATCTATCTATCTATCTATCTATCTATCTATCTATCCAGGCTATTCTTTCTCTGTTTTTCAGATTAAGTTAAATTCTGTGGATTTTCCCCTCAAGTTCATCATCATCTCTCATTTCCAATTAAGCCCCACCTAGTACATTTTGGGACTGGGTTTAGCTCAGTTGGTAGAGTACTAACTCTGCACTCTCTGAGGACCTAGGTTTGATCCTCAGCACCACAATCCATTCCCAAAGCAATCTTGAAACAATCAGCCATTGAAAACACTATGAGGATTACTATGAGTCAGATTTGACTCAAAGGCATCTAACAACAGTAGTATATCTTTGAAATATTAGAGTAGTATTAGTTAGTTATTCCTATTTAGTTCTTTGTAAAAATGCTTTGTCATTGTTCATTGAGATTTTCTATTATTTCATTTGGTTCAGGATAATTCACAGTTGTTTTTTGAAGCAGGTTTACCTTGTTGCTTTAAGATTATCACCACATATTTCTGACAACTTGTACATCTTAGCGTTGATATCTGTTGGTGGCCTTTTATCATTTAAGTTATAGTTTCCCTCTTTCTAGTTAGGAGGAATGATTTGTAACTATCTCATTGGTATTTAGGATGTTATAGGATTTGGGATATTAATTTGCCTTTTTTTTTTAATGAAGTGGTTTCCATATTGTGGTGTAGCATAAGAGTTGAGTGGGTATACCTGTTCTGCTTCCCACTGACTCCCATCAACAGCGACTCAGCACATTGAAGCTCTCACTCACCTGTGGCAGGCAGGTGAGGTGGAAGTGCAGCTCCCTCTTACCCCTGTTGATTCTGTTTTAATGAATATGAGGTACCATCTCCCTCCATTTCATTGCCTCCAAGTGTAGATGTAACCTCAGCCCCTTGCTGACTCTTGTTGACACCTGGGAGAGAAGTAGAAGCCGGAATCACCCTGCTTTGTTGTGCAAGATGGAGATGGACTTAAAGCTCACAGTGAACATTCCTTCCATTTTTGAAAGATATCCTTGGATGGTATATAATTACAAGGTGATATGCTTTGAATTTTTCTGTCAGCATTTAAAAAATAGCACTCCACTGTCTTCTTACTTCATTGCTTCTGATAAATAATCTGCTGTTAATCTTACCTTTATCTTTATCTGTATGTAGCATGACCCTTTTTCTCTGTTGCTTTTTGAGCTTTCCTATTTTTCATAGACGTGAAATTTTTAACTATGATATTTCATAGGATGATTTTCTTCCTCTTTCTTGTACCTGGAGTTCTTTGAGCTTCTTGGATCTATAAATTTTTGCACTCATTAAATTTGGAAAACATTTTGCCATTATTTCAGGATCCAATTACATGTGCCTGCAGCTGTACCACTGTGGCATCTGATCCTTTCAGATCTTGGAGGCTAAGCAAGGTCAGGCCTGGTTAGTACTTAGATGGGAGGCCACCTGGGAACACCAGGTGCTGTAGGCTTGGGAGAAGGATCCAGCAACCCACTCCCAAAAAACAATCAGCCATGGAAAACCCTATGAATAGCAGAGAGGCACGAACAATACTGTTCCATCTATTGTATGTAGGATTGCTGTGTGTTGGACAGCGCCTGCCGACAACAACAAGTACATGTATTCAGTGCCACTTAGAGCTGCTCAGATCTCAGTGAGGCTCTTCTCATTTTTATTGACTGTTTTTTCCCCCTGTGTTTCATTTTGGTTAGTTTCTGATGCTATACCTTCAAATTTGCTAGTTTTTTCTTTTGCAAAGACTAATCTGCTTTTAATCCAATCAGTGTATTTTCCATCCTAGGACTTTCATCACAGGAAGTTTAATTTTTATATCTTCTGTGTGTTAAGTTTTTGCATGCTTTGGAATACAATTACCATACTTGATTTGATTTTCTTGTCTGCTAATGTGAACACTTGTAGCAGTTCCAGGAAGATTTTGATTGATTGTTTGCTAATTAAGAACAGTGCTTTTTGCTTTTTTATATTACTGGTAATTTCAAACTGGATGCCTAACTCGAGAATTTTACTTTGTTAGATACTGGATATTTCTGTACTCCTGTACATATTCTTATGCTCTATTTAGAATGCAGTTATCTAGAAACACTTCAATCCTTTGGGATCTTCTTTTTAATATTTATTAGGCAAAACCAGAATACCAGTCTACAGCCAAACTTTTCTCTCTGTTGAGAAAACACCCTTTTGATTATTCTACTTGCTGCCTTCCAGTAGGAAGGCAGTATTGCCAACCCCATAAGGTAGGTGGGCACTTCTCTGTGTGACCTTGTCGGGGGCTTTTTCCTGGGGCTTAGGTAGTCTCCCCTCACACATATGCTGACCCTGCTTGGATGCGTCACAGGTCTCCGGGGCTCATCTGTTCTGCTCTCTCCTCTGGGACTCGTCCCTGAGCAATGCTGCTCCTAGGTCTCCTGAGTCCCCACCTCCCTACCCAGAGTCCTCCACTGAGGGAGTCTCCGGGACACTGTGTGACTCCCATCCTCCCTGCTCTGCTCATGGTCTTCCTTCATGGCAGGAATCTGGGAGCCACTGGTAGTTTTGCCTCATTTAGTTTCTTTTCCTCAGGGACCTTTGTTGCCTGAGATTCAGGGTTTTGAAAAATCTTTATGTCATAAGTTTGCCTCTAATACATTTTTTGTTTGTTTTATGTGTTTTGGTTGTCTCAAGTAGGAGAGGAAATATGAATGCTGTGACTCTGTCCTGCCTGGAAGTGGAAACTATTGTCAACTTGAAGATAATATTCAACTCACTCTTGCCTTTAATGTGATCAGATCATTGTTCTTTCTTTTTAGATAATCTGCTTTTTCTCTCAGGCTGTTTTTTTTTTCTCATAGTACTGGGGGCATTGAATTCAGGACCTTGCACATACTAGACAGGTGCTCTACCCTTGAGCCACATCCCTACCCCATTTTTTATTTTGTTTTGAGATGAGGTCTCACAAAATTGTACAGGCTGCCCCTGGCCTCAGACTTGCAGTCTTTTTTCTTCAGCCTCTCGAGTTGCTGGGAAGACACATGTCATAGCATCTGGCTTTTCAGGCTGATTGTAAGAAATTTGCTTTGTCTTTATTGTTCTTGACTTTCACTATGTTATAAATCTATGTAAAATTCTTTTCTTTCATTCTTGCTTGAGTTTCATTGGACTATCATAGTACCATTCAAGAACTGATATCTTTAGTCAAATCTGGAAAACAATTGTCCACATTTATTTTTTTTTTCTTCTTTCTTTCTTTCTTTCTTCCTTTTTTCTTTCTTTCTTTCTTTGGTTTTGGAACTCTGGTTAGGGTGGAACTCTGTCCTTCACATTGTAGTTTGGATAGTTTCTTTTGATCTTTCATTTCCTAACCCCCTACCCATTTCTGCCTAAACTAATGATGGCAGCATCAATTACTAGTTTCATATATTTACCTGTTCATTTTCTTTTTTAGATAATTTCCCTTTGGTTCTTTAAAAATCCTCTTGTTTGTCATTTTAATCATCTCTCTATATTTACATTTTCAGTCTTCATTTTTCTTTATCTGAATATGTAAGAATATATTTTTTCTGCTCCGTGTCTCCTAATTATAGTGATTCAAACTTCCGTGGTCACTCTTGGTTTCTGCCTGCATCATTTTGGACTCTTGAATGTTTTGTTATTTTTACTTCCACCTTTTACTCTTGGGAAATTTATCATAGAGACACACTTAGAGGCTTAGTATGAAAGGGTGGCTTTCTTCTAAGAAAATGTCATAGCCCTTCCAACCTGGTACCACCTGAAGCAAATTCCCAGCCTTTCAGATCATATAGATTGTGTGAGTTCAGACAGCAAGCTTGTGTAAGGATGGAAATTCTTGGAGGAGACATTTCCTTCCCTCTGCGTGACAAGGGCAGGTTACCTTATCAATTTCCGAATGTGTTGGGTTCATTTCCAGATAAAATTTATAGGCTGACAACAACCATTTAGGGTCTGTCCCTTACTCAAATGTTTGGGCGCCCTGTTTTGGATGGCTTCTGGCTTGAGAAGCATCCTTCAGTGCTCCATATAATTATCTAATAATACAAGAGCGAGGCAGCCTTTCCAGAGTGCACTTATTCTTTGGCCTCCAGGAATTTCTTTTATGTTCTTTTATGTTCTTTTCAGGTAAGTGATATATTGATATGTCTAAAAATATTATGCTCAACATTTTTTTCATTATTTTTTGGTTGGGGTAATTGTGTAGGGTATCTAGTGGATGATACTGCCAAAAATGGAAGACCCTTTTGTATACATGCTTAAATTTTGATTCATTTCATATTTTTAAATCAATTTTGTAATGCTGTAAATGGATCCAGGTAAATTTGGGCATGGGCAACGCTTAGGTTATTTTTAGTAAATACCACCAGTCCTCGATTTTTAAAGGACTCACTCCATATGCCTTCTCTCTACAACCTTGCTCCAGGGTAGCAGTGACACATATCTCAGACTGACTTCTTTCTGACATAGCAGGATTTTCAGTAGGCACACAGCAGGAATGACTCCTGCTGTGTTGTCTTCACAAAATCTCAGGTCTTAATCCTAGAAGGACCTTCATGTACACTGTACACCTTGTATAAAATGCTTGCTGCGGGAGACCACTGAGGCAGCTTGGTTGTGTTCATGTTGGCATCACTGCAGTGAGTGTGAGACCCAGCATCCTCACAGGACTGCTTTGCCCAATTGCTAACGTGCCAGGCCAGTAGGGAGACGAGCTCACTAGATTTTTATTCCCTGTTCATGTCAGGATTCTGCCATGTGCTCGCTACTCCTCATATCTTGAACACTCCTGATGTCACCCAAACATTTGTTTTAAAGAAAGCAAAAATCCCGATGTTAATTAGAGATAATGATGGCCAAAACACCAGTAGCCTCCTCTGGAATGTGGGTCCCTAGGAAATGCTGGCTAGCGGCACCCTGGGGTCTGTGTTTCTGATGAGGACAACCGAATGTCCTTGGTGGAAATCAGCTAACACACCTGCATCTCACTCTGCTTCTGCCCAAGGATCTTTAAGTCAACTACAGACCTTCTATGCGCGTATACTTTTTCTTAGATGTCTTATCACTTTTGTGAGATAGAATGTAAATTTCTTTTTCAAGATCATTGTCAGATTCAGCTAATCTGGCAGCATAAATGCATACAGCTATGGCTATGAGTTGTGAAGTTTGCAGTCTATAAAAAATGGAAAATTGAGACATTGTAGTTTCAGGACTCAGAATTAAATGTTTGGTACAATCTATTTAAGAAACTCATGAAAACTCCACTTTTAGAGACTCTTCTCTTGATTCATGTTAAGAATGCAAACTTAACTTTTGAAATGTGAATAGTCATTACCCAATTCTCTTTCCATTTTGCTTTATGGAAAATCATCTTCATTGTTCAAAGTAAGTTCTTTTGTCAATTCATTGACCATTCTCCTGTTTTTCCGGCCATGAAGAATCAATATGCTTATTGTCAGCTATCAGAACAATGCATTTCATTCATCATAGGGAATGCCTAAATGATTAATTTTTAGTATTTTTTTCTGGGATTATTCAAAGCTATTCAAACTAAAAGTTAAAAATGTGAAATCTCTGCTGACTTCCCAAGGAGCTTTCTTAAGGAGGTTAACTTAAGAGCTTTTCCTTCCTCTGTTTGGCCCTGGATTTTTGACAAAAGTAAGTGCTTAAAATAGGTGTTTGTTTGTGGTCAGATCTTGCTTCTATTAATACCTATTAGATGCCCAATATATTGACATTTCATGCTTTATATTTCTGTAGCAGTTAGCTTTTTGCATAGTACACTTCTCACTATTATTTCTACTTATGCTGAGAACTCCTAGAATGAGGGCATTCATTAGTAACTAAATCACACAGAAAAGGCTGAGGCAAATAGCTACTGTCACAGTCCACATTTAACTATAGGTCTTCCAGTCCCCAATCTGATGCTGTTTATGTTATTCCTTAGGTGCCTTGCTTCTGATTTCAGCAAGCTATGAAGAGTAATTGGTTGTAGGATGAGACCTTTACATGCATCTTCAGATGCTAAATTATTTGATTACTAGAAAAAAAATCTACCCTAGATATATGAGACTTATTTGAAAGTGACCTGCATAATTTCTTATTGAAAGCCGTTTTACTTATCTCTACCCAGCTCTTGGACAGCCACTATTAGTGTCAAAATCAATTGAATTAAAGCAGTTTTTAAAGACCCTTTCAACCAGGGTGACTTTCATTACCATTTTCCTAGATAATACAAGCCAAGGCAAAGCCATTGAGGGTGTGGAGCAGCACTCAGCAAAAACAGGGAGGAAGAGGTGCAAAGGGACATCCAGAACATAAGCTCCTTAGCAGGGACTAGAAGTGGTCCTCAAGGATTAGGTACTTGGAAGAAATTCCCAAAATTTGTGGAGGGAATGCTAGTGTGATGAGAAGAATAAAGGAAAATGTCTAATTTTGTGGAAATCCAGTTTGAGTCTCTTAGTACAAGGCTCTTTTAAAATTGCCTTTGCCTGTGACCTGAAGCAGAGGATGGCATTATAATGACGTGGTGATGTCCATAGGGGAAATAGCACAGAGAAGTACTCAGAGAGTGTCAAATCCCAGCCACAGGTGGAGAGTCTTTAACCATACCCTCCCTAGATAAATGTCACTGCCTGTGGGAAGGGCTTAGGCACATGAAGATATTGTCATGTGCATAGGCTGCTGCAAAGAGCAAAGTGTCCATAAAATTTAGGATGCCTCACTTAAGATATGAGACTCAAAATCAGGAGAGGGTCCACCAAGCTTTCTTCTTGCTCACAGTGAAAGAGCACTGAAGTCGTTAAAGTACTAAACAAATGGAAGGTGACATTTCATTCATTCTTAGTAGCTCCTGGCTCCTAAATTGGGGAATTTCAAGGAGCAGTGTTTAATTATATGCCATCTCCTGGTCATTGCATGTAATTTTCTAGCAAACAATTTACCTTTTATAAACTAAATATTCATCTCTCTTGATGACAGTGAACTGGATTATTTGTTTTAGGGATTGTCATTGTGGAGAAACCAGAGGAGACTAAAAGAGAAATTCCAAACAAGTTTAGAAACTAATCCCCTTCTCCAGGGCTGTAAAGGGACAAGGCAATGAATCTGGCATAGTGGCCACAACTGTGAGCCTAGCACTATGGAGGCCTAGGCAGGAAGATCATGAGTTTGAGGCCAAGCCTAGGCTGCATAGAAAATTCCAGGCCAGCCTGGACTATGGTGTGACACCTTATCTCAAGAAAAAGAGAGGAAGGGAGGGAGGGAGAGAGGAGAAGAGAAAGAGAGAGAGGGAGAGGGAGAGAGAGAGAGAGAGAGAGACAGAGAGAGAGAGAGAGAGAGAGAAGAGAGAGAAAGAGGGAAAGAAAGAAAAAGAAAGAAAAGAAAAAGAAAAAAGAGGGAGGGAGGGAAAGGAAAGGAACAGAAAAGAAAGAAAAGGAAAAAAAGAAATAGAAAAAGAATAATGGAGAAGAAAGCTGGTAGCGGAACAGTGCTAGGCACAAGGCACATTTTCAGAAGCCTGGCTGGTGGGAGCGCTTGTTGACTTGGGTCTGCACAATCTCACAATTTTGTCTTCAGAACAGAACCCAGCAAAGTACAGGTTGCACCTTTTTTTTTTTCTTGTCCCTAGCAAAGATACATTCCATTGGGCTAAGTTTTTTCATTGCCCACCCTGTAGTGGTGATATCTGACTGTTCCCTGAGTCAGGAATGAAAATTCTGGGGACTTTGAGTCTTGGCAAAACCTTTATGACATAGCTTTTAGCTTATAGCCTTTAGCATCCCTGGCTGGGAGAATCAGCTAAGCAGCGCATAGCAGAAATGAGGGGACAGTAGTGGGCAAGATTCTCATATCAGCAACATTGTGCCATGGGCTTGCTATGGCCTGATCGTTCATGAAGCCTGCTTCCCTGTGTTTTTCTGAGACTTCCTCTTTCTTTCTTTCTCTCTCGTTTTTTTAAATATTGAGGAGTATGTTAAAAAGCAATCTTGATGAGTCTAGACTCTAGGAGACATTCCAAAGCAAGCTCTGCCTTTGTAAATCCAATGTTTTATGAGCTGTGAAGTTTGCCATCTCAGAAAAAGAGGGAATTGAGACGTTGCAATTTTAGAACTCAGATCCCAGAACTATTCCAACAGAAAGTAAAACTCAGCCCCACGGAGAAACATTCATGCTTCAGGAGAGAAGCAGAACTTTGAGCTCCAGAAAACTACTGGGGAAGCAGATGTGCACTTTCAGCACTGAAAGTCACCACAGCACAACATAGCATTGCTTGCTCTGAAAAGCAAGTGGCATTTAGGTTCTTATGCAAAGACTTCCCAAGACATCTCCAGAGTTACCAGCCAATGATAGCATGCAGAATGGACAGTTTTAAGGCTATCATTTTAAATGAATTGCTTCCCATTATGACACATTGCCAAAACTTTCCTCCAAAGTCATAGAAAAAGGAAGAGTACTGAGGGTTGGAGCGTCTTCCAAGTCCATGCAGCCTGGACTCCTCATCCTAGGAGGCACTCAGTGGTCCTGGGTCCTCAACAGACACAATGCTGCCTGTGGGAGGGGATGGACTCAGTAACCCTGGTAGTGTTTTACCTAGAGCAGAATTAAGTCCTGGCTCTGAGCCTTTGAGCTGGTGCAGTGGCCCTGCCCATAATCCTGAGTCAGGAGGCTGAGGCAGGAAGCTTTTGAGTTCAAGGCAGGAGGAAGCCTGTGCAACTTAGCTGGGGGTGTGGCTCAGCAGCAGAACACTTGCAGAGCACATGCAGAGCACATGCAAGGCCCTGGGGTTTAGCATCATGGCCCCAGGGTCACCACTCCCCTTGCCTCTTTCACCTTACTCTAAGCCAGGATTTGTTAGTGCTCTGATTTGGGTGATTTCTTTTATTCACACTACAATTTCCTTTCCATAAATTCTTAGGTTCTTCAGGTTGGAAACAGTGTGTGTGCATCTAGTTCACCATATATATACTCTACTTGAAATGCAGTCTTTTCTCAAGTCATCAGGAATTCTCATGCAGTTCTTTAAAGGAACAAGATCTAAACTGTACGTCCGTCGTGGCTGACACCTGTAATCCCAGCGACTCTAGAGGCAGAGACAGGAGGATCACAAATTCAAGGCCAGAAACAGCCCGAGTAACTTAGGTTAATGTTTTGAAAACCTTACTTTAGTGCCTGCCACATGCTAGCTAACTCCGTGTGTGTGTGCGCGCGCACGCATGTGCGGTCTTGGGACTGGAATCTGGGGCCTTGCCTGTGTTAGGCAGTGCTCTGCCACTGAGCCACACTCCCGGCCCTGTATAACTGCTTATTAAATAAAGGGAGGAAGGAAGGAAGGAAGTTGTTTAAGGAAGACAGACTTTCTTCTTCTGTGGAAGGTGACTGGCAACAGTTAGGGAACATGTCCATCAGACACAGGGCAAAACCATCCCGGGGACGAGGTTCCAAGAGAAGTTAAGGGCTGGGCACACAGCTGCATGGCCAGGTCTGAGTGTTCATGGTTAGGTGTCCTTTGCTGTGCTCTGTGGGCCACACACACACTCACACACTTTCACACTCCACACACATGAACCCACACCCACGCGCGCGCGCGCGCGCGCACACACGCACACACACACACACACACACACACACACACACACTATTGACGATTTCTAACCCTCCTCACTTCCAGTTCTTTGCATAAGACTCAGATCTCCCACCCAAATCAGCCAGAATTCCTGAGCATATTACCAAGAGCTGCAGTAACTGAGAAGAAGAATGGTCGGTGGATTTTCTGCCAGGCTTAGGGTGGACGTGAGATCACAGAGGGGGAGAGCCATGGGGTGCGCTGTCACCCAGCTGTGAGGGCTGGAGCCTGGCCACTGACCAGGTCTCCTCCTGTCCAGGCTCCCTGGTGAGGACCCCCATGCCACTTCTCCATGTGGAGGGTGATAAGGCCTGACCCTCCTCCCTCGTGTACTGGGAAAATCACAGTTGTTAATACAGCGGTGCTCAGAAAAGTTTTAAATCAAGCACTCAGTACTTTTTTTGGTGAACACATTTTTACTGCAACCTGGGTGGTGACGTATAACAGCTTGTGAAGTCATGAAAGATTTTAATAGGATGAAGATTTTTGAGACTTTGAAAGATAGTTACATGATGCCAACAGTTTATCTTAATTACTGCTCCTTAGTTGTTATTGTTGTTGTTATTAGGTGCCATTGAGTCAGTATCCAACTCATAGTTACCCCATGTACAACACATGAAACACTAGTGTCAGTGCTTCTCTGCTATTCATAGGGTTTTCAATGGCTGATTGTTTTTTGGGAGTGGGTTGCCGGGTCCTTCTCCCAAGCCTACAGCACCTGGTGTGCCCAGGCAGTCTCCCATCCAAGTATTAACTAGGTCCAATCCTGCTTAGTTTCCGAGATCTCAAGAGGTCTGATGCCAGCTGCAAGTTGGCTCCTCAATTAGCAACCATGAAAGAATGCTTTCCATGACACATCTGCATGACAAACAGTGATTATGTGAAGGATTCCCAAATTCCTTCAATAGGAGTACTAGATGGCTATAGAGAAGGGACAATTCCATGCTCTCAAATAAATGAAAAATGACATATCTGATATAGTTTGTTCCCATGATACTCAGAATCCTATAGCATGCAGCATGATAATTTCCATATGGTATGCACAATTGTCTGTCTGTTGAAAGGCACAAATAACTAGTTGAGAAACATTGCAAAATAAATGAAGAATTATTAATATTCCTAGTATATTTTCTTAAACATGAATACGAAATTACTCCAGAAAGAAAAGTGAAGAACACACCAAAACAGGCAACTACAAAGAAATTTTAATTTTTTTCCAAATTTAATGTTTTTCTTTTAATTTAAAAATTTTAAACTGATACATAAATACACAAAAATTGTACATATTAGTGGGGTACCACCCAATGTGCATACATTGCATCCTGTTTAAAACAGGTTAAAAATATGTATCTCCACAAATGTTTATCTCTTCTTTCTTTGTGGTGAAAACTTTCAAAATTCTTTTTCTAGTTTTTTGAAATGCACCTACATTATTATCTAACATCTCCATATTGTCCAACAGTACTCCAGAGCTGCTTTTTAATATCCAGCTGTAACTTAGTACCCAGGGATCAACTGCAAAGAACTTTAAATGGCCAATGTAAAGATAGGAAAGTTTAGCTCAGTATCATTAGAATAAAAGAAATGTAAGTTACAGGAAAAAATAGATTTTTTTACCCTTAAAACTGATAAATATATAAAAAGTTAATTGCTCCTCTCTAATCACCAACTGTGTGCCATGGTTACAATTTCCCAGCCATTCTGACCTTTTTTTCCCATGAGTTCTGATAGGAAATGTTCTGGCAGGCTCGTTGGCCCTTGGGTCCTCCCCATGCGGTTCCTCTGTCTGGAATGTCCTTCCCACGCTGTCTGCTGTGCATACAGGTCCTTCCCTGGCTCCATCCCAGGCAGAGTATATCTGCTTTTCTTTCACCTTTTAAAACTTACTGTAAATCCCAGCCATGGGGCTGCTTGTCTCCTTGGTGTCGCTTTTGCACCAGACCATATCTGCAAAGGACAGTACTGGGGTGGTTTGCTCAGGTCCACATGTGATGCTTAGCATGAAGCAGATGGTCAGACGTATCTACAAACAGGTGAATGGATTAATGGCCCTATGATATGTGGGCTTATAAAGAATGCCCCAGAATGTGATACTTGCAGTATGTTGAGTTGCATGGAACTGTCATTGTCATAGGCAAAACGGTCAACTTCATCAGGTTCACCTTATAAGATGAACGCTGTTTTCAGAGAACATGTTTAGCTTTAAGTGTGAAAAATCATGCACATAGCCACACAAATGTTGTGCCTTGTTCTAAGGGTATATTGTGTATAAGGACGCACAGCAGGGTGGCCATGCCCACAGCCACATTCACAATTCAAAATTCCAAGAAAGAAAAGAACAAACAAACGAAGAAGAGGGAGGAAGAGAAGATCGAATTAGCCTAAGTGCTAACTAGAGGAAGTAGCTTATTAAACTAAGGTAAATCCATGGTTTACAATGCTGTGTGACCATTAAACACTGTGCCTCTTAAGAAGATGTGTTCACAAGATACATTTTAACCCATGAAGCTACGAGAAGTCTATTATATGCAGAATATGTGAACTCTGTCTCAGGCTCTCTCTGTCTCTATCTCTCTGTTTCTCTCGCAAACACACACACACACACACACACACACACACACACACACACACACACACACACACACGAAGAGAGAAAACAAAGAGTCCAGAAGGATATATACCAAATATTAACAGTACCTAATTTCTGTATTTTATTATTAGTTATTATTACTAACCTCATATTGTACCTAATGTACAAGTTAAAGTTCCTCATAGTATGCATGTATAGAAAGAAGCAGCATGCAAGGCTTAAGTACCATCTGTGGTTCCAGGAATCCCTAGGGGGTCTTGGAATGTGCCCCATGAATATGGGAGATTACTATGTTTGGTTTTGACAAAATAGCATTTTCTTTTCAAAGCACAGAGAGCCCCTCATAAAGCAGCTGTGACTACATAATGGTTCCATCCATGGTGACATGAGGAGGGCTCTAAATGCTCCCCCACGCCCGCCAGCTGGGACCCCACTCCTGCTTTTGTAAAGTCACAGTCTCCCTTGGGTCAAGCACCTGCACTCTGACATCCCATCATTGGCTCTCTTGTGTCAGGCTCCCTTAAGCACTGTGGGAGAGTTCTAGAGCATTGTAGGCAAGTATAGCAGCATTGTCCTGGGCGCAAGAGTCACCTCCTGTTCCAGTCAATGGCCCATGCTACCCAGCCCTGCTGAGATTGTAGGGCTCATTCTCTACTTGAGCCTTAGATGAAAAGTCCTCCAAATGCAACTTCTGAAATGCAAAATTATTGTTTTCAATAGGCCAGTAGGAAGAGCTTTTTCTTCTTTTGTGTAAACAGCCCAGTCTCACTTGGAAAATGTGTCTGGATCTGGCTGCAAGGATTCAGAATTTCTTCTCACCAGTCTCGGATCTGTACCATCCTGAAATCACCTCCATATTGCCAGGATAACAAGTGTCAGCGCCATCTGTGAGCATCTGCAAGTGGCTCGCTCAGGTTTTCCCCAGGAGTTTCTTTCCTTGAGTTCTTTGTTTCAGAAGGGCGGTGGGCTGAGGTGTTTCAGCACACCACATAAACAAGGTTCTTCTCTGGGACTCTAACTGATTTTGCAGCTGTGGAGAAGGCTTTGAGTGTTTATGTCAAGGCCGAAGCCTGGATACCTTTTCAGCAGCAGCTGGGAGACTGTAGTCAGCCAAAATCTCCACAAACAACTGTAAATCCTTGTGAGTCAGGTGGAGACAGACCAAGAATCTTTTTCCCCATCTTCTCACTAATGCATCTGAATTAAACCATTAGGCAAGGGAGAAGGTGAAGTGGTGTTAAAGGTCGGCATAAATAGGATGGAGGAATGTTTGCTTTTGGAGCATCATGACTGGATTTGTGTGTCTTGCACCTTCCCTCCCAAATCATTCACAGGTGAATTCCAACTGATCCTCTACCCTGAATTACAGCCTGGGAAGACACATGTTGGCCAGTAAAATAGGGGAGACTTGGGTGCTTCAAGGAAGGTGGTCACAAATCTCCTTAGGTCATTAATAAGGGGGATTTGGGGCTATTGCGGTGTTGGGTCCAAGAAAATCGCCTGGATTTAATATGTATTTATGGAATAGGATGTGATGGCATTAAGGTCTGGGCTTGGAATAACTGAATCATTTGTTCTATATTTATGACATTTATTCATTGACGACAGACCTTTTCATTTATCTTATTTATATCCTGTGAGGACCAGAGATTTTAAAAATGAAATAAAACTCTAGCTCCCTTCCTTCAGAAGGGAAGTGGGCCTGGGTGGAACAGAGAGACTGCCATGTGACAAGTCAAGTACACGCTCGCACACATTCATGACTTCACTTCCCAGAGGATTGCGTTTGTCAACAAAGGTAGGAAGAATCCAGCAGCCCCTCTCTGCTTGGAAGCCCTGTACCTCGATTTCTCTCCTGTTAAGCTTGCTGACTCTCTGACTCACTGGATCAAATGCTTTCTTGTAGTACATTGCACCCCAGAATTGGAATCACCTATCTTCCTTTCAGGCTGGGATTTAGCTCAGTTGGTAGAGTGCTGCGCTACAGTCTCTGAGGTCCCCAGTTCAATTCCCAGCACCACAAAAATGGGAGAAGGACCTGGCAATCCACTCCCAAGGCAATCCCGAAACAGCCATTGAAAACCCTATGAGGGTCACTATGAGTCGGATACCGACTTGACAGCACCTAACAACAACAACAACAATCTTCCTTTCATTTGATGACTTCTGGTTTTCCCTCTCAGTTCAAGTTGCCCTGTCTCTTTCTATAAGATGGAAACTGGGGTATTTGTATCAAAGCCAAGTGCTTTTTCTTTCTTCCCCAGTGGCCGGTATGTGAACCACCACTTCCTGCTTCTGTATGAGATCACATCTGAAAGGCAGGGCATCACCCTACCAATGTATGGGATTGTTATTCAGGAAGTGAATGCTTTTGAAGGTTTGAGTCTTTCCTAAACTAAATACATTAATCCACATCTAAGTTCTTTGGGGGTTGGCCTTCTGCCCTCTTCATAAGCATTTTATCCCCCTAAAATGCAGTTCTGTATCTCCAATGAGACCTAAGGCATATAGAGTGTCAAATAAAATAAATGGAGCCTGCTCTAGTTATCAACCCTCTGAAAAGCCTGAGCTGCAGACAGTGATGGTCTGGCTTGGTTTGCACTGCATGGCTGGAAACCATGGAGGGACAGGAGAATTTGGGAGTCAGTCCAAGAAAACTTAACCTTTCATTTTAGGTGCTATTTAATACCTCAAATTTGAAAATAGTGCATATACATGTAGACTTAAAAAGAAGTCGGATATGTGCTGCATTCATTAAATGTTTATTAATTGCTTGTCAACTAGTTCAAATTGAAAATTCAGGCATCCTGCTGGGTGCCAAGAGATTAGTCAGACATTCTTATGTGTGAATGTAATGTTCTCAACATTTATCAGTAAAAAGGCTGAATCTGAAGGAAAGGGCAGGCTCTCACTGCTCTGTGCCACAGTGTCCCCCTCCGATAGCTGGGTGCCAGCCCATCTGTGGCTTCCCTGAAGCTCCCCTCTGAAGGGGACCTGGAGGTGGCCCTGTGCCTCTGTCTAACCACTGCCTATAAATCACTGTCCTTGACAGATGCTTGTTTGAGCCAAGCCAACAATTCAAGCTTCAAAAGTGGTCTTTGCCCCCCCCAAAAAAAAATTAAGAAAGAAAGCAAAATAATAGTAATAATAGAAAATAGTAATAATAATCCAGACCTTGGAGAAAGTTTAAAAGTGACTGAGACAACAATGCTTTGGAAAGTGGCCACCGCCCCTGGAGAGAACAGAGAAACAAAGGAAAGACATCCAGGAAGTATGCAACTGCCTCTTCCTCCTGTGTGTGACCCAGGTGACCAGCACACAGCTCTTCCTTGTTCTTTGTGGCCTCTGTGTGAAAAATACCAATTTGCAGAGAACCTGTATTCTTTCTTTCACACAAACATGGTGGAGGAGGGTTGTGTGGCAAGAAATGTATTTTTTCTCTTACCCTTCCTTCTTTTCTCTTTCTTTCTTTTCTTTCTTTTTCTCTTTCTTGCTTTCTTTCCTTTTTCTTTCTTTTGTTTGTTTTGTATTCTTTTGTTTGAACCAGGGTTTGGCCATTTTGCCCAGGCTGGCCTTGAACTCCCGATATCAATTGATCCTCCTGCCTCAGCCTCACAAGGAGCTGGGGCTATGGTCACCAGCATGGCTGGCTTAAAAGTGTATATTTAACCACACTACTGCATCATGTGCCTGCAGCCGTAGCCCTGTGGCATCCGATCCTGCCAGATCTCGGAAGCTAAGCGGGGTTAGGCCTGGTTAGTACTTGGATGGGAGACCGCCCAGGAACACCAGGTGCTGTAGGCTTGGGAGAAGGACCCAGCAACCCCCTCCCAAAAATCAATCTGCTATTGAAAACCCTATGAACAGCAGAGAAGCACTGACAATAGTGTTTCCCCTGTTGAACAGAGGGTCGCTATGAGTCAGATACTGACTCGACAGCACCTAACAACAACAACAACAACTACATCATGTGCAATAAAACTTCAGGAAAAAGAAGAACCCATTCCACAGGTGTTCAGATTACTTGTGTTTTCTAGTCAACAGGGTTTGCCTTTGGGATCCCTGCTGCTGAGCTTCGTTGCCTGATGCCTCCTCTTCCTGTCCCAGAGGACAGCCTCAGGGACTTGCTGGCTGCTCAGGTTGCAGACTGGTCCTGGAGAGAGGACAGGCTATTTACTGAATGTACAGAAGATGTCCTGGGCACTATCTTTTGTCATCACCTCTGGCTTTTCGCTTGTTTCAATTTCAATTGTTCTTTTTCCCTGGAAGGGGAGGACCAGAAAGAAAACTGTGTAACTGAGCATGAGATGGAAGTCAGCTTTCTGGGTCTTCCACTGAGTTGGGTCCGTTTTTACCCACATTCCTGTACAGTTCATTTGCTGGGCCCAGATTTCTATCCTCCTATTTGAGGCTTATGATTGAGCAAAGCTCAGACAGCTGCAAAGACAGTCATCAGAAATACTTCTCACCTTCTGGTGTATTGTGACTTTGTAGCAACCTGGTAGTCAAAGGGGAAAACCTAGGTTTTAGGATTTACCAGTGTTCATGGTATCAGTCCTCTGGCCACGGACAAGTCCAGGCTGGGAAGGTGAATCCCCTGAATAGAGTTGGGAGCAGTCCCTGAGCACAGCCCCGCCCCAGAGAGTGCTCAGCTGGAAATGCTTCTGAGGGTCCACCCTGGAGGGTTGATGACTCCCTGCAGCCTAACTCAAGTGAACCTGCAAACTGAGCCAGAGCAGGAAGCCATGAGGACCACCTAATACTGTATCTGAAAGGAAGAAATGTATACACCTAGGAGAGATGGCAACCAATGAGGGGGTATGGCTAACTCAGGAGCAAAGGACACCAGGAAAGGAAAATTCCTCTTGCCATTCATCCCCCACTATAAATGTGACTCCAAAAATATGAAAGAAAAAAGAAACAAAGAATAACACTGCTTACAAGTATATAGGAGTTTCACTTTTTATATAAACTTGTGGATTTTGACTTTTATCTTTGTAACTGTCTCCTCTTTAGTTTGCCCACAGTATATGCCTATGTGTGCAGCCTAATTATTTTTATTACATTTTTCCTAGTAAACTGTAAGATCCACATTCACTACTGTATTCCCACTGCCTAGCATGTGTTAGGGTTCAATTGATGTTTATAAAATACATGGAATGACTGACTTTTACCTTTTTCATGTTGTTGTTGTTGGCGGTGCCCTCCAGTTGGGTCCAACTCAAAATGACTGAATTTACAAGCAGAATGAAATACTCCCTGATTCTGTGCTAGGAACACGATTTTACTTATGTTTAAGCCCATTGTTGCAGACACGGTGTCAATCCATCTGGTGGAAGGTTTTCTTTTCATTCATTGATCTGCCAATTTCCCAAACATGATGTCCTTCTCCAGGGGTTGGTCTCTCTTGACTACATGTTCAAAATACATAAGATGCAGTCTAGCCATCCTTGCTTCAAGGAACACTCTGGTTGTACTTCTAGGACAGATCTGTAGGTTCTTTTGGCAGTCCATGGTATATTCAATATTCATCTCCAGAACCATAATTCAAAAGCATCAATTCTTCTTCTGTCTCCTTTGTTCAATGTCCAGCTTCCACAACCATATGAAGCAGCTGGAAATACCATGGCATGAGTCAGGTGCACCTTTGTCTTCAATGTGACATCTTTACTTTTCAATACTTTAAAGGGATCTTTTGGGACAGCTTTTCCCAAAGCAATGCATCTTTTCATGTCTGGACAATTGCTTCCATGGATGTTGATTGTAGAACCAAGTAAAGCAAAATTGGGGACAACCTCAATCTTTTCTCTCTTTATTATGAAGTTGCATACTGACCCAGTTGTAAGGATTTTTGTTTTGTTGATGTTGAATTATAATCCATGATTATGATCTTTGATCTTCATCAGTAGATGTTTTAAATCTTCTTCACTTTCAGCAAGCGGAATTGTGCCATCTGCATAACGCAGGTTGTTAATGGGTCTTCCTCCAATCCTGGTGCACATTCTTCATAAAGTCCAGCTTCTCAGATTATTTGCTTAGCGTAGAAATTGAAGAGATATGATGAGAGGATAGAGCCCTGAAGCACACATTTCTCAACTCTAAACCAAGCAGTGTTTCCTTGTTCTGTTTGAATGACTGCCTCCTTGTCCATGTACAGATTCCTCATGAATACAACTTAATGCTCTGGTATTCCCATTCTTCACAATATTATCCATAATTTGTAGCAACCACACAGTCAAATGCCTTTGCATAGTCAATAAAACATAAACATCTTTCTGATAGTCTCTGCCTTTGGCTAATGTCCATCTGACATCAGCAATAATGTCCCTGGTTCCACGCCCTCTTCTGAACCTGGCTTGGTTTTCTGGCAGTTCCCTGTCTATGTACTGCTACAGTCACTTTTGAATGATCTTTAGTAAAACTTTGCTTGCATGTGATATTAATGATATTGTTTGATTGTTTCCACATTCAGTTGGATCCCTTTTCTTGGGAATAGGCACAAATATGGATCTCTCCCAGTCAGTTGGCCAGGTAGCTGTTTTCCAAATCTGTTGGCATAAACATGTAGCACTTCCAGTGTTGCATCTCTTTGTTGAAACATCTCTATTGGTATCCCATGAATTCCTGGAGCCTTGTGTTTCACCAATTCCTTCAAGGCAGCTTATACATCATCCTTCAATACCGTTGGCTCCTGATCATATGCAACCTCTTGAAATGATTGGTCATCTACCAATTCTTTTTTGTATAATGACTGTGTGTATTCCTCCCATCTTCTCTTGATGTTTCCTGCATCATTTAATATTTTCACTGTAGAATCTTTCACTATTGCCATTCAAGGCTTGAATTATTTCTTCAATTCCTTAAGCTTGAGAAAAACAGAGGGTGTTCTTCCCTTTTCATTTTTTATCTCCAGTTCTTTGCACATGTCATTAAAATATTTGATTGTGTCTTCTTGAGCTGCCTTTTGAAGTCTTCTGTTTAGATCCTTAACTTCATCATGTCTTCCTTTTACTTTAGCTGCTTGACATTCATGGGCAAGTTTCAGAGTCTCTTTTGATATGTAGTTTGGTCTTTTCTCTTTTTCCTGTCTTTTTGATGACCTTTTAGTTTCTTCATGAATGATATTTTTGATGTCATGCCACAACTTGTCTTGTCTTCTATTATTTGTGCCTAATGCAGTAAAGCTGTTCTGGAGGTGGTGTCTGAACTCAGGTGGGATATACACAAGGTCACACCTTGGCTATCATACATTTGTTCTAATTTTGTTCAGTTTCAGTTTGAACTTGCATATGAGAAGTTGATGGTCTCATCCACAATCAGCATCTGATCATTCTGGCATTTGATATGGAGCTTTTCCATTGTCTCTTTCCACAAATGTAGTCATTTTGGTTCCTGTATGTTCCATCTGGTGAATTCTATGTGTATAGTCTCTGTTTATGTTGGTGAAAAGATGTATTTGCAATGAAAATGTCATTGGTCTGACCAAATTCTCTCATGTGATCTCCAGCATCATTTTTGTCACCAAGGCCATATTTTCTGACTACTGACCCTTCTTCGTTGTTTCCAACTTTTGCATTGCAGTCACGAGTAATTATCAGTTTGTCCTGATTGCATGTTTGATCTATATCATACTGCAGAAGCTGGTAGAAATCTTCCCTATCTTCATTTGTGACCTTAGTGGTGAGTGGGTAAATTAGAATAATAGTCATATTAACTGGCCTTCCTTGTAGGCATATTAATATTATTCTACCACTGACAGCATTATATTTCAGGAAAGATCTTGAGATGTCTTTTCTGATGATGAGTACAACCCCATTTCTCTTTAATTTATCATTCCCAGCTCAATAGATCATATGATTATCTGACTCAAAATGTCCCATGCAGGTCCATTTTAGTTCACTGATGCCTAGAATGTCAAAGTTTATGTGCTCTATTTCTCTTTTAATAATTTCCAATTTTCCTAGATTCATAGTATGTACATTTCATGTTCCAATTATTAATGGGTGTTTATAGTTATTTCTTCTCATTTTGTATCAAGCCCTATCAGCAAATGGAGGTCCATCGGGCTTTCTGTCATATCCGTCATTAAGGTAGACTCTACTTCAAGGAGGCAACTCTTCCGCAGGAGTCTTTTGAGTGCTTTCCAACCTGGGGGCTCATTTTCCGGCACTATATCTGACAGTGTTTCTTTGCTATTCATAGGATTTTCAATGGCTAGTTATTTCAGGAGTGGTTCACCAGTGTCTACTCCCTAATCTCTCTTAGTCTGGAAGCTCAGCTGAAACTTGTCCACCATGGGTGACCCTGCTGGTATCTGAAATATCTGTGGCATAGATTTCAGCCTCAAAGCAACACGCAAGCTTCCACAGTATGGCAAACTGACAGACATGTGGGGGACCTTTCTTATGGCTGTTATTAAATTATTAGTACATTTTATTTCCAGAATTTTTTATTTCATTTTTTACTAACAGATAATTTTCTATCTTTTTTGTAGGGGACAGTGTGATGTTTTGGTACATTTAACATTGTATATTGATCATCTCAGGGCACTTAGGTTATTTATCAGCAAATATTTATCATTTCTTTTTGATAAAAACATTCAGAATCCTCTCTTCTGAGGATTCAAATTATATGATACCATATTATTAACTGTGAACATCCACTGGGTAACAGAATAGTAGGACTTACTCCTCTTCTCTGGCTTTGACTTTTTCCCCATTAGTCAATCTCTGTTTCTCCCTGTCTCTCTCCTCCTTGTCCCCTAATAACTACTATTCTGTCTCTACTTCTATGAGCTTATGTTTTTAAAATTCCACATATGAGTGAAATCATGAAGTATTTATCTCTCTATGCCTTACTTAGTCCACTTAGCATAATGATCTCTAGGTTTATTTGGGTTGTTGCAAATGATAAATTTCATTCTTTTTCTGTGGCTGGATAGTAGCCCATTGTGCAAATATACAACATTTTCATTATCTATTCAGCCATTGATGGACACCCTAATTGAGTCAATAATGCAGCACTATTCACAATATTTCTAAACCCAAAGATAAAATCTGATACACACAAGCAAAACTAACTCAAGTACTTGTAGAACTGATTGAGAAATGTGCAGTTTTCTCAGGATGAAATTAAGCCTAATATCAAAAATTTTAAATGCATGACAGAATGTAAGATTTTTCTACATACATTTAGTTATACATTTAACATTTTGTTGTATAATATTTTATTAATCTCATTGAAAATGAAGACCTGCAAACTTCTTGGCCCCTCCATGTGGTAAATAAGCATTGTGGTCTTATGTCTGAATTTTATATTTGTCCCATGTTTGGGGGAAGGAAGAACAAAGTTACTATTGCAAGTTTAAAAATGCCTCATGAGTTTCTCTTTCTCATAAAATGTCCTTCTGTCAAAGTGGCTGCCATGTTTCTCTACTAATTTTTACAAGTGAACATTGCTATTTGGTACATGCTTATGAACATAAGGAATTTTTAGTTTATGTAAAGAAAGCCACAAATCATATGAAGTAATTGTCATGCCATAAAAGATGTCTAAAGAAACATAAAAGGGAAATCCTCACTCTATCAAAACCACCAATGACAATGGAATAGTCCATTGAAATGCTTGCCCAGATTCTACAAATATTGGCAAATAAGAAAAACTGAAATTACTTGGTTTTCTTCTTCTTTCTCTCAAGAGAATCTAAACACACTTTTATTGAAGAACTGCAATTGTTCCTTAAGACACCCTGTTGGTCAGCTTTCCTCAGTGCTTTTGTGTTCTTGGCACATACTGGGGCTGGCAGCATGGAACCTCTTTTGACTTCTGCAGCATTTGATTCATGTTCCCAGATGTATTCTTTTAAGGGACAACCTCATAAACACCAATCTGAACACATTTATAAGCTTGGGAAACTCTTTTTTTAAAAAAAGAATTATGTTTAAATGAATGCTGTTTTTATGGATTTGGCTTTAAAAGACTTCTATGCATTTCCCATAAGATAATTTTAGAAGAATTTTGGCAAACACATTAAAAGGAAAAGTATATAATATGGCATAGATTAACGGAAACCACAAAACATAATGATGTGCCAAATTAAAAAGAGGAGTGATGCTAAAGTTAATTTCCACATGTTTTAATACAGGTCTTTGCTTATATTGTGTGAATGTGTGTGTGTGTGTGTGTGTGTGTGTGTGTGTGTGTGTGTGTGTGCATGTGTGAGAGAGGGAGTGTGTGTGTTGGAATGAGGAATGGAGAAGGGAAATTGGGCTCTGGTTATTTTGTATAATTAATGTCCTGAGGCTTCTGAGTATTGCCTGTTGCAGCATTGTTCATTTAGAGTACTAGCTGAGAACTTTGTGTTGGTAGAGCACTTGCTCTGCACTCAGTGAGGTCCTGGGTTTGATCCCCAGTGAAGCAAAAATGGGAGAATGATGTGGCAGCCCACTCTGGAAACAATTCACCATTGGAAACCCTATGAACAGCAGAGAAGCACTGACATAGTGACAAGTGTGGCATGGTGTCAGAGAGTATTTCATTTTGTTGTACATAGGGTCACTATCAGTCCTACCTGACTCAACAGTACCTAATAACAACAACTTACTTACCACCTACTTTGTGCCTGACAGCACATAGTTGACACCACGTAGTCAAATTTATGAGGAACAGCCAGAAGGCAAATAGACAAATGTTGTATTTGAAGTTTACTTTTTAAAGATGCTTTCAGAGCACATCATGAAGCCAGTTTAGTGGCACCCCAAAATTCCAAACTGGTACAATAAAAATTTATTCTTCATAATGATTAACATGGCCATATGCTTAAGTATCTTCTAAACTATCTAAAAACCAAGGGCTTACTTTGTATAATTTTGGTCCCCCCCTCTGTGTGTGTGTGTGTGTGTGTGTGTGTGTGTGTGTGTGTTTGTGTGTGTATAAATGTGTGTATATATGTTTTTCCCTGAAAAGAGTCATCTATGTATGGCCTGTGTATAACAGTACAATTCAAATGTGTGCTTCAGCCACCATGCCTTTTCATGTACCCATCACTCAAGAGTCCTGCGTGAACCAGCTCCCACCAATCTTCTACTGCAAATACAGTACTATGTGGTACCATGATCTTTTTCTTCTCTGTTTCCTCTGCACTCAGTGTCTTTTATCTGATCAAGGCAAACTCCTCCACCTGTGCTCAGAGTTTTCTCTCTCTGCTACTGATGAATCAGGACTGTCCTTCTTCTCTATGTTTCAACCTCTGCTCAGCCCAGCTCTCTTCCCTTTAGTTCATGAAGACACCCACATAGAACATCCTAAGGCCACACTGTCCTCTTGCCCTACTTATCTTCCTCTCCCTCTCCACCAGGCCTGTCACCTAAAAGAGAAATCTGCCCTTGCTGCTGTTGTGCTGCAACCTTCTGCACCATTTGTAGCCACTATTCTTTCATGCAGTTTTTCATATGTGAAGATTTGAATCTAGAATGTCCCCCAAAGACCATATGTGTGGTTGCCTGGTCCCCAGCTCATGGCACTGTCCTGGGAGGCTATGGAACTTTGGGAGGTAGGACCTGGCTTTGCAGAAGTAGGTCACTGGGGATGGGCATCTGGAGGTTTTCTGCAGATTCCTGGTTCTGGTTGCTTTCTGCTTCCTGATTGCCATAATGTGAGGTCCTCGGCCACATGTTCTACTGCCTGCCCCACCACCAGCCTGCCCTGCCTCTGTGGATGGAAATCTTCTGGACTGTGAACCCAAACACACATGTCCTTCCTCCACAGGTTGCTTCTGTCCATTGTTTTGGCAAACTGACACACATGCTTACATACCACAATCCCATTGAATCTTTTCTCCACTTACTTTATTTTATGGCATGGGGGATTAAACCTGGGGAGTCAGGCAGGCTATGCGGCACTCTCACACTAAGTCATTCCCCTGCTCCTGTTGAAACTTTTCTCATCCCAGCCTCTAGCTCCTCAAAGACCTAAGGGGCACCCATCACCTGTACTCAAAGTTATCTTCCCATCCTAAATCTCCTGCCTTCACATTTTCATGCCTTCTTCTCTTTCTTTTTTAACTGAATCCTATTTCTTGACTTGCTCTTTAAATGCTGTGAGTTTTCTCCAGCTTCTTTTTTTTTTAACCATCTATGATCAAAACTCTAAACACTCTTACTGAGGTAGAAGCTTAAAGACTAGAAAGCATACAGTCGTGGAGATGCTGTAGGCTGGAGTGGGCTATGAAGTCATGTAGGCTGTAATTTCACTAGTCACATGAAGGCTGCAAGTCTCAGCTTTCTCAGCACTTTTTACCCAAAATGTAATTTAATGTTGCATACCATCTACTGTATTAAAATAGTGTAGCTATTTCATACTTGTTGCATATTTAAGCTGTTTCCTGTGTTCATGTTGGGTAGTTGTAAGAAATTTTTAGTCCCTAATTGTTCTTATGTCTGCAGCCATAGCACCCTAGCATCTTTTCCCATCAGATCTCGGAAGCTAAGTAGGGTCGGCTTGGTTAGTTCTTGGATGGGAGACTGCCTGGGTGCTATAGGCTTGGGAGAAGGACCTGGCAATCCATTCCCCAAACAATCAGCCATTAAAAACCCTGTGAATAGCAGAGAAGCACTGACAGAGTACCAGCCATGGCAGTGTTGGAGAATGTTTTGTTCAATTGTACATAAGGTCGCTTTGAGTCAGACCAGACTCGATGGCACCTAACAATAACAGCAATTGTTTCTTTAACTTCTTACTGATGAGTCTGTGATTTCCCAAAAGACATTGTGTCATGGGGGTCGCTCCTCTCCATCACCCCTCCAAACTCTTTCTCTCTTTCTCCCCCTCTCTGTTTCTCTCCCTTCCTCCTTGCTTTTCTCTCATTGACCAAGTGTGTCTGACAGTGAATCTGGACATGGAGAGACACCAATGGCAGGGAGGTCAGGGGCAGGTGAGGGGATGATAATAGTAATGATGGAGCAGAAGTCTGGCTTCCTCAGAACAAGGCTTCTATGCACAGAAGACACAGTCTCCCCAGCTTCCATTTAGTGCAGAACCAGTGTTTCTGAGTTAAAGGAAGCATAGTGGGACAGGAATGAAATATATCTTCATGTTCTTTAAGGCTGGCTGGTTTGCTGGGTTTCCACAGGAGACAGATGTGTCGAACCCCACAATGTGAGCTCCCACTTTAGTGAAGTTGGCCTCTTAGTGAAAGTTCCTCTATGAATCTTGAAAATAGATGCACTTACTTTGTGTGTGTTTGTGTATGTTTCTCTTTCCCCATGTGTCCATAGCTACTTTGGTGGGAATTTGGTAAAAGAACTATTATAGACTACAAGTCAAATTCAATCTTAAACCAGAAATATTATAATCAAGGATTTTTTTAAATCTATTACTTCATGAGAGAATTAATTATTTAAGATTTTTGTCTCATTGTAGAGTAATTTGAATTTTTTCCCAAAGGATCTCTTTAAAGTGTTGCAGCAACCTGCTCTCCTAGGTGAGAGCATCAAATGAGATGTACTTGTGGATGGAGGTGTCCCAGGCTGCAGGTGATTAGTAGGGATGTATTTTCAGAATGATGAGCCAACTCCAATGATAGCATGAAACCTGATCACTTTCATCCACCACCTGCTGGTGTTGAGATAAGTGGATATTAAAGGCTTCATGAGGACCAAGTAAGCAAATATAACATTTATTCCCACTTCTTGGGATAATGAATGTGTAAACTCAAAAAGTGAAAAGTAAAAATGATGAAATTAATTAATAGTATGAACATTCCTCAGATATTATCAGGAAAATAAATAATTAGAGACTGAAGTTTAGAACCTAAAGGGCAAATGTATTTGCTGCAGATCTACCATATTTGGGATTAATACCTTAATACATAAACCTACAGAGTAAAAGACTAACATCTAACAGACACATGGACAATGAATACACAGAGGTAATTCATCAAAGAAAATGTTAAAGTTGCTGTCAGACCAAATTTCATGAATAGTTATGAAAGTATAAGTTAAAATATAAAAATTTTATAAAAGATACAAAAGATTGCTAAGGCTCTACTCAATTCAACTAAACACATATATTTGAATGAATTTGGAGGATAGAATTTTAATATTATTAATCAAAATTTTACATATGCATATATCAGGACATATCAATTCTACTATAAGAATTTATCCTAAAGTAATAATTGAACAAATGTTCAAAGTTACAGATAAAAGATATTCATCACTTTGTTATATAAATATAATTAATCTATCAAGTAATAGTTTTATTAAATCGTGGAAGAGTATATGCATACAAAAGTACATAAAATGATATACCTATATTTATTGACATGGAATGAGCTACGTTATATTTTTTAAGTAATTAATTAGGATTCAAAATAGGATGACCCTATTTTATATGTGCAGGTGTAGCAGATGTGGGTATCTTGGTGTGTGTCTGTGTGTCTGTCCAAAAATAAAATATTTTTAGTATTTTCATGTTTTATAATAGTCTAGGTTATTCTGAATATTAGGAAATGCATAAAGCTGTTCATTTTGAGCCTCAGACTGTTAAATATGCATTCCCTGTATTTTGCCATGTTGATTAGTGAGCACAGTAAATTTTGAGCCCCATCTTTCAGGATATGATCTACCCTTAGATAAAATGGTGGATAATTAAGAAATACTATGAGATGAACTGACAAAAGTTGAGTGGGATGAAAACCAAAGTATGACCTTACAGATACTTACCATAGTCTAAAGAGTCTAAAGAGAGGACCATGCGGAGCATGGTTGTGCACACCTGTAATCTCAGTGATTCGGGAGACAGAGGCAGGAGGATCACATTTTGAGACCAGAGGCAGTCTGTGTAATATCAGCGTGACCCTGTCTCAAAAACTAAAAAAAAAAAAAAAAAAAGGGCTGGGGTTGTTGCTCATTGGTATAGCACTTGGAAAGCATGCAAATGCAAGGCCCTGGTTTCAACCCCTAGTACTACCACACACACACAAAAAAAAAAAAAAAGAGAGAGGGCCAGGCCAGGGGGAAAGGAACAGCACAAATAAGATTATGCAGTAGAGTGAAAATGATGTTTTTAAAATAATATAGATCATCTGATAAGAGTACTACTAATAAAGGGATAGTGAAGAATTTATTTTACCTCTGTCTTTTACCCACGTTTTTGTTATTGTTGTTTGTTTTTGTTTGCTTGTTTGTTTGTTTGTTTGTTTCGGTACTGGGGGTTGAACCCAGGGCCTCGAGCCTGTATGCTCTGCAAGTGCTGGACCACTGAGCTGCACCTCAGCCCATTGTTTTTACTTTTTGAGACAGGGTCTCGCTAAGTTACGCAGACTGCCTCTGGTCTTAAACTTGCGATCCTTCTGAGCCGCTAGGATTACAGGCGTGCGGTTTGCTTGTTTTTTTGAGGCAGGGTCTCACCATGTAGCCCAGGCTCACCTCCAACTTCTTATCCTCCTGCTTTAGCCTCCCAAGTTCTGAGATCACATGCATGCATCAAATACCTGGCTTTCTCTTACTTTTAATTTGTTAATGACAAATTTCATCTGGGAAATAGGATTTGGAAATTTTTGCAGATCTCGCCATTTAACCCAAAATGCTGTAATGGCTCATTGGCTGGGAAAATCACATAACTTTAGATACATGTCATCCATTCCAGCATCCGTTTCTGGGGTTAAGCAGGTTTCAGCTAAAATTCAACATCTTAATATTTGCAGAGGCAAATGTCACTATTGGACAATGGAGAAGAAAAACATTTCTATCTTGCAGTTTTACATTATAGTCAATATTTGATGCATGGTTAAATCTTGGTTTCTTTTATTGGATATGAAATTTTTTTCAAGAGTTAAAAATCATGTAAATAAAGGTTCTGGCAAAAAATTTATATGAGGTATAATTTCCTGTTATTTGAGTATTTTGTCACCAATTTCTGTGCCAGGTGGCGTGTCTGGCTGTCTGGCAGCCCCTATGGCATATGAAAATACTTCTGTTTTTATAGAAGTATGCTGGCAAAACCTCACTGCTTTTGTGAATTATTAGTCTTTTTCTCCTGGTTATTTTGAAAAAGCAGAGACAGATCCAAGTTCAAGTGTATCTCAAGGGCAGAGATATGCTTATGAACAAGTGTCAAGTATATGAAATCTATACCTCGTTTGACCACAGTTTTAGCATTATTTCATGAAACTATAGGAAAAATCAAGTTAGTTTTTTCAGAAGTTGAAATTAAGTAAGAAATTGATTGAAAGAATGACTGATAAAGGTAATCAGTGAGGAAATAAGGTAATGAAGCAACTGACCAATTTATAACGTGAAGATAGAAAATTTTGCTTTCTGGAAGTAACATTTATGACAAGATAAAATTGCTTACTGAAAAAGACCTGTTGGAAACTCCCTAATGTCATAGTAAGGAAAGAGAGAGACCCATGGGTAATTTATCAGAGGAAATACAAAGGACCAGGGGCAGAACTGTTATTAGACTTCACATGTCTGGTTTCATGTAACACATGAAGCCCTGTGGTTTTAAACTGCTAGTACAGAAAATTTAGAAGAAATAAAAAATAATCACTCTTGTTCCAGCATCTACAGGTTACACATTCACACACAACCTTTGTGCAGCTGAATTGCTGCTGTGAACACTGAGTGTTAAATAAAATTAACAGTGAAGCCCACAGGTCCTTGATGCAAGGTGATGTGGAAAGAGGTTTGATGACAGATAACATCAAACATCTGCACTTGTAAGCTTCTACAATTAGTAATCAAACACAAAAGCATAGGGAAGTTAAAATTGAATCTCATATTATAACCAGATGGAGTGGGAGACAAATGGCAAAAGGAGAATAAGGGGAGAAAAAGAAGAAGGAAGGGGTCCTGGTCCATCTTCTGTTGCTGTAATAGAATACCATAGAGTGGGAAATTTATAAATAGAGGTTTAAGCTTGGCGTGGTAGTGCATACCTGTCATCCCAGTGACAGGAGGTGGAGGCAGGAGGATCACAAGTGCCAGGCCAGGGGCAGTCTGCATAACTTAGTGAGATCCTGCCTCAAGATGAAAGATTGAAAAAAAAAATGGGCTGGAGTTCCTGCTCAGTGGAAGAGCACTTGCAAAGCATATGTGAGGCCTTGGGCTCAGCCCCCAAGTACAGAAGAAGGAGAAAGAGGAGGAGGAGAAGGAGAAAGAGAAGACGAAAGAAGTTGTTGTTCAGTTACGTCTAGCTTCTAGGGGAGCATGGTGCTGGTGTCTGGTGAGGGCCTTGGGCTACCTAGTATCATGGCAGAGAGCTTCACATGGGAAGACAGAGCTAGTGAGCTAGCTCATCTGTCTTCTTGTTACAAAGCGACTAATGCTGTCTGGGAGACCCGGTTCTGATGACCTTTTCCAATCTTAATAACTTCCTCGCAACCCTACCTCTAAATACCATCAGCACATGGATTTGGGGGTTAAGTTTCCAACATGTGAATTCTGGGATGCACACCCAAACCATGTCTGAAAGAAAGATGAGAATACAATGCCCATCATTTGACAAGGCAGTGAGTGGGGAGGTTAAGAACTGTCAGCTTTGACCCTCATCTTTCTCACCTACCGGTATAGCATAATAGTCCTGACTTCATTCAGTATGTGGGAGGATTTACTTAGCTAATACATGAAGTCAACACCAGGTGAGAGATCAGTAAGAGTAAGCTGTTTTCATCGCTATGTTAATTTGGAGTAGAACATAGTACATATGGGGTATTAGGTGCTAATGAAAGTGTTTTTAACCATTTCTAGCCACTTTAACCATATTTTAAATCAAGAGAGCTGATATTTTCCCCCAAATTAACAGTAATAAAAACCCCACTAATAAGTAGACAGGGGGCTGGGATTTAGCCCAGTTGGTACCCCACTTATTCTGCACACTGTGCACTCTGAAGCTCTTGGTTCAATCCCCAGCACCACAAAAATGAGAGAAGGACCTGTCAGCCCACTCCTGAAATAATCCCAGAATAATCAGCCGTGAAAAACTCTATGCATAGCAGAGAAGCACTGACATAGTGCTGGGCATGGCACAGCGTTGGGGAGTGTTTTGTTCTCTTGTACATAGAATTGCTATGAGTTGGACCTAACTCAATGACACCTAACAACAAAAAGTAGACAGAGTGGGAGGATGAGAGTGGACAGGGCTCTGTTCATTTGTAAAGGAGAAATTGCCATTGTATTTTGTGGGGAAAACGACATGACATTTTCCCATTGACATCATGGGAGTGTCAGCACTGAAGGGTATTAAAAGAGTATTTGGTCACCCAGCACATAGAAAAGTCCAGAGACTGGAGCAGATCTGGCAGGTGCATGACCCCAGGTCTGGATTAGTTTACCCCTCTGTCCCCTGCCATCTTCCACTCCAGCTTCAATCCTGTTGATCAGACATTGGTGTAGTTACAGAAATTGGAAATTAAAAATCTCCCTTGCAAATTTAATTCATTTCTCTATGTTAATGTTTTCCTTTCTGTTGTTATTACCATTGTTTGCTTTTCCTGAAAAAAAAATTGACATGATTTAGACTTCTGTGTACTGTATGGTGGTCCCCTTGTCCCTAGAGGATGCTTTCCAAGACCCCTCGTGCCTGGAATTGAGGATAGCACAGAGCCTTATAAAGGTTTTGCTTCCTCTTATGCCTACACACGTATGATAAAGTGTAAACAAGGCACGGTAAGATTAACGAGTAATAACAGAGAACAAGTATAACAACTGTATCTACTATAATAAAAGTTATTTAAAACATATGCGTCATTTATTTCTGAAATTTTCCATTTAATATTTTAGACTGCAGATGACCATGGCTAACTGGTGCTGCAGAAAGCAAAACCACAGATGGGGGGACCCTATAAATCTCATTTTAAAAGTGTTCCATCAAGGAAGTCTGCCAGGTGCTTTTGCTTTCTCTGCTTTTTTTCGCCATGTTGGGCTGGTCTGGCAAAGAAGAATAATATCATTTACCATGTGAAGCATGGTTAATGGCTTTGAAAGAATTCCCCAGCAACTGAGTAATGAGCTGCCAAAAATATTCTTGGTGCCAAAGGATCTGGATATGTCTGTTCCATTTATTGTGTGTTTCTTGTTTCATCATGACTAAGTGCTCACAAAAGACATAAAAATCTAAACCTCTAGAGCATTTGAGGTTTAAGGGCAGAAACCATATTTTAATATGTCCAGTCCCATGCCTAGCATATGAGGATGGCTAGTGAAATATCAATAGCAAAAATTGATGAGCTTGTGCTATCAAAGATACTCAAATTGTTGATGAGATTGATCTCTAGCGAACAGAAAAAGTCACTGGACCATCTCTCCTGTGCTTGCTTGAGTGCCTTAATAATGTTTATTCGAAAGAGTACTAGAAGTCTTGTACCAAAAAACTGTTAACCTGTCTTGTCTGTTTAAATACATTTGCTTTCTCAGAAAGAGGAATATAGGGTCTATTTCTTCTTTTTCAGTACTAGGGGGTTCAACCCAGGGCCTCAAGGATGCTAGGCAAGTGCTCTACCACTGAGCCATATTTGGCTCTACCCAAGCCATATTTCTGAATTAAAGCTCCGTGTTCAAAGAGTCTAATAGTATGGTGTAGCAAAAGCATTTGCCTTTTATTTTACCTTGATAAGAAATTAAATCTATTAAGAAAAGGGTTTTGTTAAAGTTTTGTGGTTGTTTTGTTTTCTTTGTTTATGTTTTTTTTGAGACAGGATCTCACATTGTGCAGACTGCCTCTGGTCTTGAACTTGTGATCCTCCTTACTCGGCTTTCTGAGTCACTGGGATTACAGGTGTTCGCATTTGTTAAATTTTTTAAATTGGGGAATATACAGAGAAGATCTAGGGAAATAATTGAAATATAGATAAATTTAAAAGTTGTTTCTCACTGGACACAAGAGCAGTTAAGAGAATACCAGGTGAACCTCACTAGCACCCCTTCCCCACCGCTCCCCACCCCCAACCATGGTCTATACTTGGCCATCTGTTTCTCCCCCTTCTCTCTCCTGTGTCTAATCTGGGTCAGCCAGTAGCCAGTGGCCCTTGGACACCCTGTGACTTCCTCCTGATAGGCTGTGTATCTTTTGTTGTTGTTGTTTTCCGGTAAGGGAGGCTGAACCCAGTGCCTGGCATGTACCTTGGGAGAACTCTGCCACTGAGCTGCACTCCTAGACCATTTTAACTTTTTCTCTTGAGAGGGGTTCTTGCTAAATTCTGCCGGCAGCCTCTGTGTGTGTGTGAGTGTGTGGGGGTGGATTCTTATCTGAAATTTACACCTTCATTTGATCTCGTGGAGTCAGGTCCGACTCATAGCAGCCCTGTATACTTATTCATAGGGTTTTCAATGGCTGCCTGTCTCAGGATTGCTTCAGGAGTGGGCTACCACATCCTCCTCCCATTTTTGTGGTGCTGGGGATCAAACCCAGGGCCTCAGAGAGTACAGACCAGCACTCTACCCACTGAGCTAAAGCCCAGCCCCATAGTCCTTAATTCCTTATAACAATTATTCAGAACACTCCCTCATGACTGGCTAATCTGGCCCCACCCTCATGGTGACACCGCACCCCTGGGCTGCCCTGGGACTGGTCTGGCATCTCCTGGGAGGGGTCCAGACTGCCCTTGGCCTCCTCCTATGCCATCACTGCTCTCTCCAGGAAGCCCAGCTGATGCCTGGGTTGCTGGTGGCAGCCTGAAGGTGAAGCATCTGAGGCAAGGTTCTCAAGAAAGCGCCATCCCCGGCTTTTCGGAAGTTAGGAGCAGAAGCAGAACAGTTCCTCAGCTACCTCTGGAGCCCCAGGCTGAATGCTCCACTTCCTGCTGGCAGCATGTGGTTCACAGAAAGGCACCAGTGCTCAGTTACCTGCTGTGGGTATCAGCTAGGGCACAGCACAACTTAGGAATTTAGGCAAGGTGAATAATTTAGGCAGGAGGTACTAAAACCACAATATTTTTGCCACTGAGTTTCAGGAAAATATAAAACACTTCTGGGCTAGCCAGGTGTGGAGGCACATGCCTGTAATCCCAGCGACTTGAGAGGCTGAGGCAGGAGGATCATGTGTTTGAGGCTAGCAGCAGGCTGTGTAACTTAGAGAGACCCTGACTCAAAATTAAAGAATTTAAAATGGGCGGGGGCACAGACCAGTGGCAGACCATTTACAAAATATATGTGAAAATGTGGGCTCAACCTCCCCAGTACAGCAAAACCAACAAATAAGAAACACCAAGTAACCAAAATGGAAACCATTATGGGTTACCACCAACCCTTAACTTCCACACATACATAATATTTATTAAATTTTTCTTTGATAAAATTAGCACCTTTCTATGCATAACATACTCAGAAAATGTAGGGAAGAATTGTTGTTGTTGTTGTTAGGTGCCATCGAGTCGGTATCCGACTCATAGTGACCTTCACAGGGTTTTCAATGGCTGACTGTTTCAGGATTGCCTTGGGAGTGGATTGCCAGACCCTTCTCCCATTTTTGCGTTGCTGGGAATTGAACTCAGGACCTCAGAGACTGTAGCGCAGCGCTGTACCAACTGAGCTAAATCCCAGCCCACAGGGAAGAATTAATACATGGGAAAATTGTAGGCCATCTTTTCTATACCCAGCTGTTTGTGGTTTGGTTATATTCTGCTTCATGTGACTTGAAGCAGCATTTTTGCATTCTTCTGATTTAAAATGTTTGGCTTAAAATTTAAACAATAGGAAATATTTATCTCATGTTCTAACCTTGGGAAGAGAAAGAAATGGGATATAATGAGTTGGAGTTTCACAGGGTCACCTGGATGTCAATATGCTCTGTAAAGCTGAATGTTAGAGTGTACAATTTACACTACACTGTTTCATTGTTTTTAGCAAGAGCTTTACTCATATTATTCTGAGCTGGACACACAATGTTTAGAGTGTGATTGTTCAGAAACTTTAATGTAATCTTGTTTGTCTATTTTTGCTTTTGTTCCATTTGTGGAATCTAGAAAAGCTTATTTTGTGGAAGAAAAGTAGAGTGGAGGGTACCAGAAGCTGGATAGGGGAGGGAAGGTGGGATGGGGACAGAATGGAACACGTGTTTGATAGGAGAAATAAACTCTGGATACTGTACTGCACAGTAGTTAATGTTGTTTGGTGCTGTCGAGTGGGGTCCGACTCATAGCAATCCTCATAAGGTGTTCAATGACTGATTGTTTCAGGATTGCTTTGGGAGAGGATTGCCAGGTCCTTCTCCCATTAGTGCTGTGCTGGAAATAGAATCCGGATCCTCAGAGAGTGCAGAGCAGCATTCTACCAACTGAGCTAAAACCCAGCCCCCTATTGAACAGTTGTTGGTGGTGGGTGCCGTCCTGTCAGTATCCAGCTCCTAGCGACCCTGCATACAAAAGGTGAAACACTATTGTCAGTGCTTCTCCACATAGGGTCTTCAATGGTGGATTCATTTTTGGGAGTGGGTTGCCAGGTCCTTCTCCCATACTGCACAGTAGAGTGACTATAATTAACAAGAATTTATTGTATATTCCAAAGTAGCTAGAAGTGGGAATTTCCAATGTTCTCATCACTAAGAAGTCATAAGCGTTTGAGATAGTGCATCTGCTAATTGTCTGATTTGGTCATCACACAGTGTACACATGTATTACCAATTAAAAACAAAGCAAAATAAAAACCAAAAGTATACCAAGGCCATCGGCAGACTGGAGGTGTGGACTGATGCTTCTGGGGGATCACCATGTCATTTCACAGAAATGCAAGACCAAATATCTGTCCTGGGCAGCAGCAGGACAAGAGCAGCTGAGTCCCTGTGGTGGGCTGACTCTATTTCTCCTTCTGTTACAGGCTCGACATGGGAAAAGACGTTTCGGCAGATTGGCTTTGAGAGGTAAGCACACCCCGCTTTCAGCTGCTATTGCCCCATGTTATTCTAAGCAGGTTCTGATCATAAGTCAGTAGTCTTGACATCACTGCTTCAGTGAAGGTGTGACAAGTCATCCTTTTATGTCTCTGAGCCTCAATGTCTTTGTAAAGTTAGAGCTTTACTTATAAAACCCTTGCCTGCACAAAGAGGGGAGATAAAGATTAAATGAAGCAATTATGTGCAAATGTTTCTTGGGCTGTGAAATGATATAAAAAGTAATTTGTATAATTAGAGAACTGCAGGAAATAGAATTGACTCTGTCCTACCTTTATCTCCTCCTATGCCATGCTCAGCTCCACAGTTTCAGTATAGAGAAATTTCTATTTATATTGCACACCCCCTATTAGTAACATAGATCTTATCAGCTCTTAGTAAGAAGCTGAGATCATGCCCCTCTTAAGTAGAAGCATTTCTACATTCACGTCTCCCTAGAGGAAAAGAAGATGGACTCTAATATCAGGAGGGTAAAAGCAGGTTCCACCCCTCTACCTGCCGTTACAACTGAGCAACATCATGGCAGCCCACTCTCTACACTGATATTTAGTGTCCTATGTAGAAAACTTTCAGTGTCAACACAGCTATTGAAAGAGGGAAAAGTGATTTAAATTTTATTTGACTTTAAAAGTATATTTTTACTATTTTTCTGGGGGGGTGGTTTCTGGGACTAGTTCATTATATTGAAAATTTATTTTTCCTGTGTATTGATCAAAGTAATAGAGCCACTTAGAGCATATAAAACAAATAATACAACACATGAAAATGCATCATTTGCCCAGTAGCAATGTCCTCCCCAGACCCACTGTGATAGCACTGCCTTCGCCACCAATTAATCGATACAAAGGCTTCTTTATTTCCTGACCCAAGAGTCCATTCTCTGCACCCTCACCATCTGGTCTCCTGTAGATTGTCTTTGTTAGGTCAAGGGTGTTGAGACAACAAGCTCAGGCTGGTTCAAAAGGAAGAATGAAAAATGATGGGCAGCTTCATTTCTCAGCAGAATCTTTTCCCCAAACATTTTTCTCTTGATTGCTCTTTCCTATTATGAAAATTTTCAGACACATACAACAGTAGAGAGGTGGCAAAGTGAATGTCACCTTTTCACCACCCAGCTTCCATAAGAATTTGCCATACTTGCTTTGTGATTTTTTGTGACTAAACTATATTAAAGAAAATCTCAAACATTGAGTCATTTCTTTCCTGTGTAGATTAGCACATAGCTCTGAAAAAAACAGGCATTTTCTTCTAGAACCTTATGCCATTATCCTTTCTAATGCTACAAATAACAGTAAATCCTTAGACTCATTTAAGACCCAATCAATATTTAAATTTCCTGACTGTCTCAAAAATGATGTTATTCTTGGTGTGAATGGGCATGCTGCTAACCCCACACCTTCCACTCCTATTGATTCTTTTAAGCATCTTTATTTAGATCAATGCCCCCAACCCCTCCAGGCTTTCCTTTGTTTGCTCTGTGTTATTGACCTTTGTAGAAACCAAATCAACTGTCATGTAGACTGTCTCCTGGAAGCCTGGATTTGTCTGCTTGTGATGTTGCTTAATTTATTATTTTAACCTCTTATGTCATGTAAATTCAAATGGCTCTACTTTCAGCCTTTGGGAACAACTTCACCTTAACTTTTTGTCCCTTTGATGTGGACCCACTGGTCTTCATAGTTCCTGGGTTTCTGGCACAGCCAGCTGGCCCACATTGATCTACAATACACCCCACTTGCTCTGCTGAGTATGGTATTTTGAAACCACAATCTAAACACTAGGGATGCTCAGCCATTCTGAAGCATCACTGTCTGGGCCTTGTCCATAGCTGTACTAGGAAATATACTTTCTAAGAAAATAAATCCTGTATCTACAGAATACTTCCATTTCAAATGTGGCCTTACAAAGTTTTTAACGTCTCTATTGTTATGCTTTTTCACTTTCCTTTTTCCCTGAAAAATCTTGGTTCTTAACCAAACTTTTTGCTTTATTCAGGAGATTTCATATATATATATATATATATATATATATATATATATATATATATATATTATTTTCAAAATAATGCAAATATAATACTAATAAGACAACTGGATGAAGTTTTAAAATTCTGCACTTAACCTAATTTAATATTCCATTAAAGACATATAATCAAGCTGAGTATGATGGCACATGCCTATAATCTCAACACTCTGTGAGGCTGAGGCAGGAGACTCAATGTGAGTTCAAGGATAGCCTAGGCTACATAGCAAGTTGTAGGACAACCTGGGCTGCACAGTGAGACCCTGTCTCAAAACTAAATAAATAAAGCAAACAAACAAACAAAGTATAATCAAAAGACTGAGAACTACAACTGTTGGAAATTATTATCCTCTCCTTGTGTGGTCATATATCAAATTTTATATATAATTTGGTTTAATTTCAATGGATTTTTCCTTTTGATACAACTTTATCTTTGTCTATATAACATTTCTATGACTTCAAGTCCAAACCATATGATGAATTTTTTTTCAGAGAAATACCAATTTCATCCTTCTTCCATGTGTTCACCACCCTTCTTTCTTCCACATTAATCATGTTTATTGGCTTTTGGCTTAGTCTCTTGATGTTTATTTTTATAAAGAAAAGCCAATACTTAAATATCACAGTATCCTTGCTCTGCCCCAGCATGAAAAATGCTGTGTTATATACATTCTTCTCCATAGTGATTTTTCCACTGAACTTCACTTCTGGAGTGCCTCCCACATCGTGGGTGGAGACAATATATGCATATGTTAGACCTGTAGGTGGCATCTGCTGTGTTGATGAGCTAACATGAAGGAGGAGATTGGTCATATCAAACTCACACAAATCAGGGATCTTACATCATATTGAGCTTTCTAAGAATTTCAGGGACACCAGTGGTCAGGGCACTGGTATTGCCAGGAGGGATGCGGTATGTCCCATGTGAATTCCACATCTTTCTCTTTCATACTAGACCCAAGCTTCTCTGGACCAGGCTGAGAGATGAGGTTTCTCCTGCATTCCATTTGTCCTTCACATTACATCTCAGGGAAGGTTTAACTTCACAACACCCTCAGATTTATGCACAAGAAATGTGAAAGGTTCCTGTGACATTGACCAGAGAGTCAGGCCTCAGAAATCTACAGACTACAGGTTTGGTCCCCATACAGTTGGAGACCAGGGCTATCCTGCTTGAAGCATTCCACTGATAAGAACTTTCTCCCTAACAAAAAATTCTTGATCTATTTGTCCAATGATCTAGCTAATATGCTTATTAGTTAGAAAGCCACCTACCTTCCCCGATCTTAGTGTCTCCTTGATAATCAGGGGGAAAATCAATCCCAGGCCACTGGCTTTAGCCACTGCTTTTCCAGTTGTTCCAGTATAATCCATTCAGCCACTATCCCCTAGGGAACTATTTCCAGTCTTTCACTCTTACACACATTAAAAAAATAAAAAACATAATGAATGACCTTGCATACACTTGTATTTTTCCGCATCTTAGGAACAGATTCCCAAATACAAAGAGTCAATTTATATGGAATTTTGCTAAATTGTGCCAAATTCTCTTCCATGGAGTCAAAAGTTTTCATTCCCACCAACAGTGCATGAGCATCTCAGTGTTCCCAAAGCCCCAGAGTATGCCGTCAGACTTGAGGCTTTTTGTCAAACTGATAAATATTTTAATTTACATTTATCTTGGATCATTTTCTGCTAAAGCACAAATTGAGATTCTTCACTGTTTCCTAAATGAAGCATGTGCAAGAGCTTCTTCCAAAATGTTTCAGGGATCATGGAGCACCAGGATTTGGAAACTGTAACTACATTTGATTCCTAGCTTCCACATCCTTTACCTCTTGCTTACTTGACTATTGATTTCATGAAAGCAGCCACCCTGTGCCAAGCACTGTCAGATCATTTCTATTCCATAGAGCAAACCCAGAGATGAGAAGCTGGTGAGGTTCTACTGTACAGATACAGCTAATGAACCTTTTCTTGCAGGCCATACCCTTTCTGTTGCAGACAGTCGCCATGGATAGTGGGTCTGGCTGTGTTCTGAGATGACTTAATTTACAACAATAGGCAGCTGACAGGGCTTGGAGGTGACTCGTAATTTGTTGGCCCCCCTTGTGGACTGGAGTCTTACAGGCAGAAAGACCTGAAGAAACTAAGCATGCTACTCACAAAGGCACAGACCCTCATGTCACCTGGAGTTCCATCCCAGGTGGCCTGTTCCACACACTGAACTTTTTATACTGCATCACATAGAATTCTTGGGGTATAGTTCTCTTTTGTGTTTTGTTCTTCCTATCCATTCTGTTGGGAGAAGGATATGGCAATCCACTCCTGAAAACAATCCTGAAACAATCAGCCATTGAAAACCCTATGAGGGTCACTGTGAGCCAGACCCAACTCAACAGCACCTAATAACAGCACAAAGACCTACCCTGAAGCTAGTCTAATTGACTATTCTCATTTTATGACTTGGTTGAATAAAGCCAGGCAGTATAATTTTCATTTTATAATGCCTCCCTAAATTTTTTTTTCTGGAACTGGGGGCTGAACCCAGGGCCTCACACTTGCATGCTCTGCAAGTGCTGGGCCACTGAGCTGCACCCCAGTCCATTTTTTTTTTTTTCTTTTTTTACTTTTTGAGACAGGGTCTCACTAAGTTACGCAGACTGCCTCTGGTCTTGAACTTGTGATCCTCCTGCCTCCACCTCCTGAGCCGCTGGTATTACAGGTGTGCGCCACCGTACCCAGCTTCTCCCTAAAATTTTTATGCTTCCAAAGAGATGCATAAATAAAAATATTGTGAAGGCATATATCGAAAGGTATGTTTATTTTTGAGTTAAAATATCAGCCTTATGTCCTAGTACTTACACCGCAGGCCAAATGAGAGTATTTCTGGTGATCATTCTGCCTTTTAGATGTTGTCTTAAAATGTAACCTTGTGTTTTCTCATGTGAGGGCAGATGATATTGTGATGTGGCCTCAAGTATCTTAAAATCTTGATCTTTGGGGCCACTGTGTCCTTACAGGTGCAGAAAGTATGTCCACAGAGCTGATAGATATGGTTTGGGTCTTTTCCCCCTCAAGCTTAACCTGATCTTTCTCGTGAAGAAAATTCCAATTCTTGCTTAAATGAAGCCATGCAATTCTTTAGAACAGTCATAACAGATTTTGATCCTGTCATTGCTATGTCCTTCTTTAAAGTTTGGCCACCCATCTGGTCATCAGCAGATTATTTGAAAGTGATCATCTCTGGAGGAAAAGAAGTAACTGTCAGCTAAAGTGCCAAAGCGCTGTCCAGGAATCAGAGCTCAGGCGCCTTGTGCTGTGCATTGTGTAACTGAAAAGATAACAAGAGAACCTGGCCTGCCTGCCCTCCCACAGAATGCTCGGTGGGATGGGGTGGACCATCCTGTGAGACATGTGCAGCTGCTTCCGTTCTGGAAGCCCTGTGACTATCTGCATTGTCTCAGAACAAATACTCATTGTCACAGTTTATGTTACTGAATCCATGATCATAGGTCACGTTCACCTTGCAGACAATTGCGTCTCCCTGCTGTGGGGATCTCAGGAGTTTATTTTAGGACTTGGTTTTAGAAATGTGTTGTACCCTAAGAAGGAAGTACCATTCTATAAGTTCATGCCCCATCTCTGTCACCATCTGTGTCACAGTATTGCAATAGTGATGTCTACATTACAAAAGTAGGTGCAATTTTTTACTATAGAAAAAAAAATTGTGTGTGTTGCATTTGGATTTCAGTGAGAAAGCTCGCCTGTCCGCAGATGTATGGAGCTTATGACTGATTATAAGTATTTCCAAATTGTTGCCATTCCTGTGATGTCAGATGGATGTGGCTTTGTGAATTCATAGATCCTTTGGGTTCTCTAAATAAGAGTTATCAGTTGAGATGGCTTTGGAAACAGAATGGCCCAAACTCTCAGTGGCTTTGTACAGCAAATATTTCTTTCTCACTCATGCAAAACGTGACAAAGAGACTGTACAAGGCCACACGCCCATATCCAATGTCATGGCTTGGCTCCAGTCTTGTAGTGCTTTTGTCTTAATGTGATGAGAGAGGTTGGGGAAGTGCACACTAGGTCTTAAATGCTTCCACTTGCAAGTGGCATTTGTCACTGCAACTCACAGGTCACAGGTGGCGCTCTGCTGTATACCTCTGGAGAGGATCAAGAACAGAAAGACTAGAAAGTTCTGTTAGTAGCTTCCACAGTAAGGTCTGTCTGCGCAAATTCTGGACATGTTTTCTCTTTCTGAGGCTGGATTTTTCAGCTAAGAAAATATTGTAGCAAATAATTAGACTTGTGTCCAACAATCTGCCAGCAGTAATAAAGGATCTTGTTTTCTGGGACATCTTATTGCTGCCTATTTAAAAATAACTGTCTTTTACTGATCTTTCATCCACTTTTACTTAAAAAGCAGAGCTTAGTCTCAATAAATGAATGTAATCAGTACAGCATTTCAGATTACATTATTACTAACATTGTATGTGATTTTATTTGATGCTCCATTTAGATAGTGGAATGTAATATCTGACCCCTCCAAAGAACATTTTAAAATATAAATTACCCTGCAGATAGCTGGCTACAATGAAGGACACGTCCTGCTAGGATTTGTTTTTCTCAGTGTAGACATAACTCAAAAGACATGTCCTCATCTTTTGGAAGACCACAGTCTTCTGCCCGTCAGTGTCTGCCATAAGGCCTCCTGCATATGCTTAGTGGAGAAACTTCCACCCACCAGGCACATTTTTGGCATTGCTGTTTAGTGAGATTTTTCCTGATGGCTCAGCCCCAGGCCCCTGACCTTCACATGATACTTTTCACATTCTTCCATTCTGGTATTGAACATACTGTATGGATTTTTTTTTCCTTTGTGTCTCCTCTTTTAGATCAAACAGTCTTTCAGCATGCCCTGGTGCCCACGCATGCTGGCTAGTCAAATTAACAGCTTCCTGATAGGGCAGAACACAGGAATGAGATTGGAGAGGGCTGTGGAAAGAGTTGTTGTTAGGTGCCATCAAGTTGTGTCCAATGCATAGCAACCCTTATAGGGTTTTCAATGGCTGATTGTTTCGAGATTGCCTTGGGAATGGATTGCCACATCCTTCTCCCATTTTTGCAGTGCTGGGAATTGAACCCAGGACCTCAGAGACTACAGAGAGGCGCTCTAACAATTGAGCTAAATTCTAGCACATGGAAAGAGTGGGCTCCTGTAAAAAGGAAGAAAGAAAGGAGCCAACATCTTTTACCAGCACTTTGCAGCAACTTGTCAGATGGAGCAGACTCACTCCTGAGAGTAAAGAGAGAAAGAGGTGCCTTCATTCTTTAATCCAGAGTCAGTGTGCAAAGTCACTGCATTCGACTGGCCTTCCTACCCATGTGGGGAGGGGTCCAAGTTTCTCTTCTCAAGCTACTGAGTTAACATTCTAGATCTGACACAGACCACTGCAGGGGATACATATGGTCCTGGTAACCACACCCACAGGGCAGGAGTCATACCAGTTTTGCTCATGGAGCAGATGCTTTGGTGAGCCAGCTAAATGACTACACAAAGAAAGGAACCAGCGAAGCCCTGATGTTGCAGCAGGGTGATCTAGGAGCGGGTATGCACACAGACATCCTTTGTGTACCTTGTACCGTGGTTCAGATGTGTTCTGAGTGTCCCCCAGAGGTCCCTGTGTTGGAGGCCATATTGAAACCATGGCACTGAAGGTGTGGGGCCTTATATGAGGTCCTTTGGTCATCATGGATGCTGCCTTCCGAAAGGACAGAGGTCATTCTCCAGAGGATGAGTAGTAACACAAACCTGAGCCCACTCCCACGTCCTTGTCCCCAGCTTCTCGTCTGAGATGCAGCCCCTCATGCTGCATACACTTCCACCATTGCTGTCTGCCATGATATGATGGCATCTGCTTTTGGGTCCTTTCCAGACACCAAGCCGGAAAGGCACTGGCTTTGGCGTTCGGACCTCTGTACCTGTGAGCTAAAGAACCCTTGTTTCCTTCATAAGTTAGCCTATCTCAGGTATTTTATTACAGTGATGGAAAGCTGACTCATGTACATTATTTCACCATTCTTTTAATGGTTTCCTTCTGGACACTTCAGTTATTTATGCCCAACCCCTACTTCCACCCAATACCTTCCACTTAGCCCCCAAATACCCACCCTTTGATTTCTCTCTTCTGCCTTCCCAACATCTCCTCTCTGACTTTAGGATAAAGCAACAGACATGTTTGTAGTGGCATCTGTACCTTATGGTCCTCCATGTAGCCTAGGATTTCACACCAGACTCTGCTCTTTGGGAGCAGTACCTTATCTCTTGTCATCTTGCAACCATCTGTACTGGCCAAAGGATTTGCAAATAAGGCATTGAATAGATGTTTGATAAATAAATTTGATATTTTAAATAGTTATCATTATCTCATTGCTGTACTGGAACATCCTCTGCTCTCATGGAAACTGCCCTTTTCAATAAATTTTAGTTACTATTGGACTTGTTTTTGGAGAATGAATAGATCCTTTGAGAAATTTAAGGCCAAATTTAAACTTTTTATCCTCTAGTTTTATAACTCCCTAGTTTTATTATAGAAATCAATGTAATTTGTTTAGATGATATTATGTGAAATGTTGAGAAATAATAAAAAATTAAATCCTAAGGATGATTTTATGATATGATTTTCTGTATAAAACCTTATACCAAAGAAATGAGATGGCTAAGTAAAATCAATTGTAAGAGAAATAAAGGTATGCAGTTTACTTATTGCTCTATTTTTCTGACATTTCTAAATTGAGTTATATGTCTGTCAACTAAAATGGTAATAGAATACCTATCCACTTGTACCAAGACAGCTATTTCTCTCTATTGCCTCTCTGAAAAGCATACAAAAAGAAAAGGCATTAAACTCGGATAACATCATCATAACTGGGAAATCAGGTTCTAAATCTGCCACCCTAAATGAAGTTTAAGGAACAGAAATTAGTGAAAGAAAAATAGACTTATTTACAGTTTGAAAAAGCAGTTCTAAAATTTCTCTTCAGCTTTCCCATGGTAATCCCCCAACTATTTCAGGAAAGATGAAAGGAAAGACTGACACAAAAGGCAGGAAATATGTAGATTTACATGTTAGCCAGCCTTTTCTTGTACTGGGAGGGAGCCCCCCACCCCCCTATGCTAACCTTGCAGGCTCTTAGCATGAGGTCTCCTTGCTGAATTTCCATTCTCCCAGGGTCTGTGTCCATTCCAGCATGAGATCTGTTCTATTTATTATATTTATATGATGAAAATTTCCATCTTATTTATTTCTTCCTCTATCTTGAGGAATTTTAAAATATGCTTATACCTGAAATAAACAGTGTGAACAGAATACTATTAGGAGCCAAAGTCAGAAGACATCTGGTGTGTGGTGACCACGCATAAGAATCCTTTCTTTATAACCCCTGGGCTTTAATTATTTGGGGGTGCGCTGGCACTGAAGTGACTCCCTTTCCTGCTGGTTGTCCTCTGTAGTCCAAGCTAGTCTCAAACTCAGGATTCCTCAGGTTCTGTGTAAGATCCTGTCTGGTATGACAGACTCCACTCCCATTCTGACTACGTCCTCCCTTCTCTCTGGACAGTGTTGAAGACATTGGTGATTAACTAGCCACCCCTTGGTTTGGTTTTATGTGTCCTACATCCAGGATGAGATTCTTCCCAGCTCCAATTCATCTGGTCCCACGTTGGAAGGATTTGACAGTTAGGGGAATTAGGGAACTGGTGCTCAAAAGCCTCCTCCCCTGCCTTTCTGGCCAAATTTAAGCAACTGGGAAGTTTAGAAGGAGGGGCTCTTAGGGGCGTTTACCTGGCATCCATTTAATCTCTCAGAACACTGTTTAAATTGGTAGAAGCCAAGGTCCTGTAGAATGTCAAGAGGCAGCAAATTATACAGTTTTACCAAGAATTTACAAGACAAAACTGAAAGATTTAGCAATATACCCAACAGCCTAATTACTTTTACATGTGCCCTGGAGGATTATAAATTTACAAACAAACCAGTAGTAGTTAGCATCCCATCTACACAGAAATCCTTTATACATTAATCTTTTTCCTTTGCAGCAAAACTTAGAATCTTTGATTCAGTAGAACAATAAGTCTACGGCACTGACAGAAATGAAAGCCTCAGCCCTCTTAAAAGTGTAGGGGACAGTACTAGTGACCACATGTACATTTGCTTCCTGATGCACAAGATGTACAAGAGTATCTCACACACACAGTAACAAAAGACTTCCTGGAGCAAGGCAAGCAGACCCAGACCAAGTTTTTTAAATAGCAAGATTATCCAACTGAACAGCAAAAGTGTCCAGTTGAAACGAATATTCTACAAAAAAATCCATTTGCAACCTTGCATGTTTTAACCTTACATGCTTTTAAATTTATAAACTCCTGCATGATGTTTAGACAAGGATCAGACATACAGATAGCACCTTTAGCCTTTAGATGTAGGAGGACTTTTAGTCACACACACACACACACACACACAAACACAAACACACATATACACACAGAGACGCACTGAGTTAATTACACTAAAATAGTTCAAAGTAGTAGTGTCTTTTTATCCACTTATAAAATGGATATTTAGAAGACTGAACCAATATTTAATGAGCCCTTACTCTGTTAAAAAGCCTAACCAAATTAAGAGAAACTACAAGCAATTACTCGGATAAAACATTAAAGCCTTGCCCTTTAAAGTTAGCCTTTTTAGAAGCTTTACTAAGAGTAGATTAGTATTTTAAGAAAGTCTAGCTACTTGAAACATAATGAACTAGAAAAGCTCCATGAACAAATTTTTGGTTACAGCCAGTCCAATTTTTTATAAATTTTTTCTTATAATGTTGTTGTTGTTAGGTGCCGTCGAGTCGGTATCCGACTCATAGCGACCCTCTGTCCAACAGGGGAAACACTATTGTCAGTGCTTCTCTGCTGTTCATAGGGTTTTCAATGGCAGATTGATTTTTGGGAGGGGGTTGCCAGGTCCTTCTCCCAAGCCTACAGCTTCTGGTGTTCCCAGGCGGTCTCCCATCCAGGTACT